>CAJVQA010006862.1:0-14419 GCA_910591915.1 Cetraspora pellucida | reverse complement strand
TAAAATGTTTAAAGCATTAAAGCAACTATAACTAATAAATAATACAATAATAGAAATCTATCCTATAACAATATATTTATCTGTAATCTAAATCTACTAGAGTGGTCAAGATTTACCTAGATTTGGATAGTTAAAATATAGTTAAATAAAATATTGTATTTGATTTAGAGAATAGTTCAAATATTAATTTTTTTAATAGCATGACTAAGAGGTAGGCATGTATTGAAGTTTAAGTATACTTGTTCAGATAGTTCACATATACATGAGTATGTATATGTTTGATAGTTGTATTTAGTTTGTCTATTATGATTAGTTTGAGTTAAGTATTTGAAAAAAGAAGATTTAAGATCTTGTTGTTTTTTTCAATTTAAAAAGTTTATGCAATATGGTTTTCAGAGTAGTTTGTAACATAGCTCATTGATTTTAAGTAGTATTTTAATAACTGTTTGTGATACTAATTTGTAAGAAATATTAAGGCTTTGCATTGTTTGAATTAAAATTTAGATATAAGTCTTTTGAGAATAATATCAAGATAGAATGAGTTTTTATTAAATGGTATCTGATAGAAGGTTTCATGGTTTTGAATTTTTTGAATAAGTTCTTCTTGTTAAAGTTTGAAGAGGTCCAGGTTGCTTTGGTTAATATGTTTAAAGATAGTATTTTGAATAATACTAGTGAGTAGTGTTGAATTAAAACATGTTTGCCAATGTGTTAAAAAGTCAAGTAAGTTGCAGTAAAAGCAGTTTATATTATAGAAACTATGTAAATATATTTTATGACATAGAAAGTATGTATGTAGTTCATTAAGTAGAGTTTTGATTTTAAAAGATTTAAAATAATTAAGTTTGAAGTTAGTTATATTATGAGTTGGTTTTTGGTTATAATTAAAGTATAACCAAGTAAATCTTCAATCTATTTCTGAAATAAGTTAGTTTCATTCTTGGTTCCATTTTTGGAATGACCACATTGCCAAAATGTAGGCTTTACAAATGTTTTTAATAAATGTTCTTGTAGAGTATTCTATAAAATGTTGGTTCCAGAATAGCATGTGGTATGGGTTGTAGATATTAGTATAGTTAAAGTATAATTCTAAAGAAAGATTATGTTGCTTAGCAAGAGAGTCAGTAAGATTGTTTAGATTATTATTAATATGAGCTTGTACTTTATGAAAGTTGATTTTGAAGTTGTAAGATTTAATGATATTCAGTAAGGCAATGCCATATAGGTCATATATTGAATTTAAAAAGTTTATTAGAATTGGAAAGTGTGGTATAGATGTTAGTATATTTAGTAATAATAGATTGAAAATTTGTAAAAATATTGACTATTGCATTTCAGGATGTAGTAGAAATAGCTAAAAGAATAGTCATTAGTTCTGCTTTATAGGATGATGACCAAAAGTTGATTTTGGCAAAATTTTGTGAATAATTTGATTATTATTATTGATCTGAACCCAGCCAATGCCTATTGTATATTGGTCAGTTTTAATATTAATTACTAAACCATCAGTGTAAAAGTTAAGTTGTTGTTGAGAACTATTAAGAATTGAATATTGTTTAAGTATGTTTGCTGCTTTGCTAGTTTTAAATATTTCAAAAATATAAGAATTAGAAATTGGAATTGTTGATACTGGAGGAATTAATAGTGAATGTTTAATAGCTATTGAATAAATAAGGTCAATATAGTTGGCATTGAAGTTTAATGAATTAGAATTGACTCTTTCTAGGAATTAGAAAAAGATAATTGCTAATATATTAATTATATATAAATTTTGAATTCTGTTGAAGTTTAGATGACAGCCTAGGCAAGGTAAGCTTTAAGATGGTAAAAGAGGATAGTAGTCAGAGTGATTTATATCAATGTTTGTTTGCCAGTATATAATAGACATTTGATTAGTATTTTTAAAATATCTGCAAATTTTGCCAATAATAATTTCATTGTCAGTATATGTAAGTAATCAGGGTTTAGATTTTTTAAAGATATGTTGTGAACTGTATACAAATAGATTATATTCTGATTGTTGATAGTATGGAAAAAGAATTCTGAAACTATTATGGGCCATTATAATATCTTTCAAGTAAATGAACTATAATAATTTTCAGCCTCTAGATAAGTATAACAGTCATGATAAAAGATGTTTTCATTTTAGTAAAGTGGTGTTGTTAGCTATACAGAGCTGTTTAAAGTATAAAATGTTGAGATTTCTGATTTGATTTTTGAAGCTAATGTATTAAGAGTGTTGAGATAAAATTGATTCTAATAATTAGAGATTATGTAATATAGTATTTGGTCATAAAATATTAGGATTAGCTGTTATAGATATGTTTAAGTATTTCAGTAATTAAATAATTTTAAAATTCAGAATATGTTTATTTAAATCATCAATAATGAAATTAGGATATTGAAGTATATTAATAGTTAACTATAGGTTATTTTAGAGCTGTTGTAATTTGATCTGTATTGAAGTTTCTAGTAAGTTAGAATTGTTAAATTGTAGTAGGAAGTTAGTAATATAATGTTAGAGTTAAATGTCTCATATGTTGTAAACATTGTACAAATATAGGTTAAGCATAGTATTATTGAAGATTGAGTATGCTAGGTGGGATTTGTGTTTGGCTATTGTTAAGTATTTAGTAAGAATGTTGTTGCATATAGAATAAGGCATAATAATGTTGTATAATCTATATTCAAGTATGATATAATAACTATATTGATTATATAGATAATTTGTTTATTAATAATTTTCTTTGTACTAGCAATGTTTATAAATTGAAGTGTTTCTTCTTAAATAATTTTGATTTGTTCAGTTTGTTTGTTATTAACTGTAAACCAACAATCTAAAAACTTAAATAGTTGGCTAGCAGGTATGGATTCTAAAATAGAGTTGAAAAATTGAATATTAGATATAGGTAAATTAGAAATAAAGACAGATTTGATGGCATTAATTTGAATATTGGCTATTAGATAGAAAGATGAGGCAGTTTGAGTAATTTGTTCTAGTTCTTATTTTGTTTTTGCTATCTATAGTATATAATCCATATAAGCTAAGACTGATATAGATGTATAAAGACTTTGAAATCTAGGTAGTTGAAGATGGGTTTTCTATATTGTAAATAATAAGTAACCTTTATATTGGAATACAATTTTGTATATGAGTGAGTTATAATAAAAGTGTTAGAATAGTGAAGTTATTGTTTTTCTCTGGTTTATTTTATTTTTAACTGTATATGAGTTGGTTAAACTAAAATTGGTAATTACTTTATTTTGATAGTCTGTTAATAAATTAGTATGTTAACTAGCTTAAAAGGCATGTTAATATGAATTAGTGCTTTTTTAAACAGATTCAGATTAACTAAGTTATATGCTTTGCTCATATCTTGAGATATAAGCCAAAGTTGTTTAGAATTGCAAGATGTATCTTCAATTATATTATTTAAGATATGTATAGATATAGCTGTGCTATTGCCTAGCAGAGCAATATAATTGTAAAATAATATAATCTCATATTTGATAAGTACTTGGTTTAAGCAATGTGTGAGAAGTTTTGTATATAATTTTTTGATATG
The DNA here is from genome assembly GCA_910591915.1 of Cetraspora pellucida. Lineage (NCBI taxonomy): Eukaryota > Fungi > Glomeromycota > Glomeromycetes > Diversisporales > Gigasporaceae > Cetraspora > Cetraspora pellucida. The sequence goes on along the minus strand of CAJVQA010006862.1, from coordinate 10,853 downwards.
TTTAAGAAAGCTAATAGGTTTGGTATTGATTAAGTTGCAGTCAAAGATAGGTTTTTTGGAAATTAGAAAAATTCTATCTTCTTTCTATTGCTTAGGAATTTGGTTTAAGGTAATACATCTATTTAAAAAAGCTGTAATTGCTTAAAGAAAGTGTATGCTTGCATGTTTTAATATTTTATAACTAATGCCAAAGAGATTACAGACTTTGTTATTTGGAAGATAAGATAATGTTTCAGTTACTTCAGTGATAGTAAATTCTTTAATAATATTATTATACTATTTAGAGTTAATGTGCATTTTGCAGTTATATTCTTTTTTCTAGTTAGATTCAAAGATTTGTTGATTGGTATATCTAAAGAATGTCTATTGGTCAAAGTGTTGTTGAATATGCTGTTTAATATCTTGAAAGTTAGTGATTACATTATTGTTTGTTTTAATGTTATTGAATTTGACTAGGTTTTTGTAATAGTTAAGTATGCTATTAATCATTGATATTGGGTTTGATTAAAGTTTGGAGCACTTTTAGAAATATTATTATTAATTTGTTGTCTTATTTCTTTAATATTTTCTAAATTGTAAGCATGTTAAATAGATTTCTATTCAGTTTTAGCAAGTGCTAGCCAGTTTAGCAGTAAGTTGTGAACAGTTGGTAGGAATGGAACATTAAGCTGATTAGATATATTTATTTAATTAATAAGATGATTATATTGATGTGATATAGAAGTAGAGTTTTTTAGTAAGTATTTAACTTGTTTAATAATATTGCCTAATTTTTTAAGATGTTGATGTAAAGATGATACCTTTGTAAAAAAGATATTTTGAAAGTTTCTAACAGTGAATTTTTTATTTAGGATATGTTGTATAGCAGCAGAGATAATATTGTTTTAGATTTTGTACTAAGAAGATTCAAGTGATTTTAAGGTTTGTGTACTGAGTGGAGTTTTGTTATTGTTAAGATTTGAGGTTACTTGGTCTGCAAATTATTGCCATTTATCTTTATTCATGTTTTTGTATAAGAATGTCCTTCTATAAGTTTTGGTAGAATGTCTGAGTTTGCCTATATATGCATAAGGAAAGAGCCAATAAGAGTTTAGAATTTTATAATTACTCTAAGTACTAATATTAGGATCATCTATAGTAAAAGAATTAAGCTATTGAAGAAGAGGTTGATTAGCCCAGATGTAGTTTATACTACTCTAATAGTTGTTGCTTTACTAGGTAGATGTTGAGTTGTAAATATATATGGCCAGATTATACATATTGTTGTATTGAAGAAAATAAAGCAACTTGTATTTTATTAAAGAGGAATAAGTGATACTATTAGAAGCATTGAAGTCTCTTAGGATAATTAGTTGGATATTTAATGTGTAAGCTTGTTGAAGCCATTGTATTACAGTATTTTGTATTAACAGTCTTAGTTGAGTATTATCATATGGTAAATAAACTAAAATAATTCTGAAATTAAAGTTATATTTAAAAAAGATGTCTACTGTGATAGCATATCCTAGAAAAGAAAGTATTTTGTAAATGTGGGTTTTTATAGACTTGTAAATCATAATGGCTGTGCCTGCTTTAGGGCCTTTAGTACATGACTACAAGTATATAAGTGTTTGGATTTTTGTAATTTAGTAATTGGGTTACTAGTTGCAATTTTGGTTTCTATTATGCTGATAATACTAAAATTGTTAAAGAAGTAGTAGTCTTCTTATATTTGTTGTTTTAGGTCTTTATTTATTCCTCAAACATTATGTGTACTGATTAATAAGTAAAATTGATTATTATAAAACTGAGTTCTAAATATGTTGGAGTCTAAGAAGTAGTAGTTGTTATGATTTGATATTATTTGGTTTGAAGATGTTAAAATAGGTAAGTGTTTATAAAATTTGTATTGAATAAAATTTATAACTATGTAATTTGAAATAGTAGGATCTGTAACTTTGATGTAAATATATGTTTCTGTTTTTTCATTATTAACTGAAATTTTGATTGGATCAAAGAAAAAGTTTTTGTGTAAATATTTGATAAAGTCATTAAGTGTTAGAGATTGCAGTAATAGGGGTAGATGATATCATTTTAAAAATTTATTATAGCAGATGTTTGTATCTGAGGGAGTTGGAGTATTGGTATTAGAGGTATTATGTATAATGTCTTCTACAAATTTGCTCACAGTAGGCTTTACTGCCTGCCTATTGTTATCATTCTTCTCTAAAGATGCCCCACTAGATGTGAAGAACATCATAATCTTAGAGGTGGCAGCTGCATTAATGTATCTGTAAAAGACATTATTGAAAAGGAGGGTTTGTACTTTCCTCTTGCAAGATAAGAATAGTATTTTTAGTTGTTTTTGTAGTTTCTTTTGAAGGTGTAAATATATTCTTATCTACTTCTTAGAAATTTGATGTATCAGGATTCTGTATAAAAGAGAATCCTTATATTGTTCTGAAATTGAGATTTTAAGATGTTTTATCAAAAAATCTTCAGCTTCTGGATAATAGAATAGATTATAATTAATATGTATTTGTTTTAGTAATATTTTAAATTCTATTTCTAATTTAAAATATATAATGACTTTTGCAAGAGTATGGATGTTATTGGTTGTTTATATTATTTTTTCTAGAGCTTCTTTTTTAGATAAACCTACAAGTCCATTATTGTCTTTTGCTGCTAACATAAAGGCTCTTAGATGGTGATAGAAGTAATATGTAGATCAAGCAGTATTACTTGCTACTTTGTTAAGGTTTGCAAATGACTTTTTAGTAGATATAGCTAAAACTCTAAGTTCTTCTGTAGAGGTTGGTATAGAAAAGCTTGCTGCAAGTTTTTGTTAAGGATAAAAGGTATCAGTTTCTAATATTAGATAAATTCATTCTTTTTGTTCTAATTCTGGTACTGGGTGAGTTTTAAATGAGTTAGTGAAATAGAATTTGGTAATGTTTTCTAAGTTGTGTTCTGTTGATTTGGCTAATAGATTACAGTCTTTGTTAATACAGAGATAAATATAATGAAATGCTGCTTTGAAAGTTACTTCAGAGCACTTTTTAAGAGCATGTATTGAATCTGATAAGAAGTATATTTTTGGCAAAAGTTTTTTGCATTCTTTAGTTAGTTTTTGTGATATTAGCATTTTGATATAATTGTTTGTTTTCTGTTAATCAATTTTGTCAAACTAAATACTATATTTTTCAAAAAGGGTTTGAACCAGGCTTCATAAGTTGTAAAGTGAGGCTTGAATGATAAAATTCTAAAATCTCTTAAAAATTTTTTAGATAAAATGTTAAAGAAAATATTAATGTTGAATCAGTTATCATTTTGAATAATGAATTTGAGTTGCTTTGAGCTATGTTTAATATCAAAGTAAAATATGAACTGTAGTAGTTTGATGTCAAGTTTTTTTATAAAATCTTTGAAGTTGATGGTTCTATATTTATAATTTAAATAAAGATATAAACAGGCTAAGTTTATAGCCACTCTATATCTGTTAGTATTTGAGTATGATGGAATAGAATAATGTAATCAGAGAATATATAAGTAGTCCAGTTAAGTAAAAAACACCTTTGTAAATTTGGAGAATAAGCCTTTAAGTGTATTATAAAAAGCTTTGAAGAGAATTGGTTTTGATTTATCAAAATCAGTACTTGAGTTGATAATAAAATTTGACAAGAACTTAGGTTTTTTGCTTGTCATTTTGTTAAGAATATAGCTAAAAAAGTATTTGGCAGGTGGTCTGTTGCTATTTTTATTTTTATCAAATTTGTTTGGGATGATTTGTTCAGAGATAAAGTCACTAAGGTTGGATTTCTAGAGAGTAAATAGTTGTAAAGCTAGTGGTGTATTATATTTATTATGTTGTTGCATGATAGATATAACAGAGTAATTTTTGAATTAGTCAAAATTTTTTAAGATATCATGTTTTTGTGTTTTTGCTTTTGATTAGGTTGTTTGTTATTGGTCTCTTTCTGTTTGTTGTTATTTGAAATTCTTTTAAATTAGAGTTTTTGTCTAATTGTTTGTCTGTATTTTTAACTTTTTTGGGAAATTTGTTCAAAAATTTTTTGAAAAAGATATACTTATCTTTTGCTAATAATTGTAGGCATTTGATTTTGCAATAAAAACTATGTTGTTCCTAGTTTATAAGGCTTGTAAATTTGGCTAGCTTTAGTTTAAGTTTATGGATGCATTGAAAGTGAGCTGAAAAGCCACCTACTTTAGTTTTGAATATAAGTGCTTTTGTATCCAATGAGTGCTTATTATTAGTTAGCATGATATAGGATATATCTTTGGTTTTGCAAATAATATATGTATATACATGGTGAGAAAAAGCAAGAAAAGATATTTGATTATTGGTATCTTGTTTAATATTACTATAACAGTTGGGAAATAAATGAATGATGTTGTGTTTAGGTTGAAAGGATGACTTAGATACATAGTGAAAAGATTTGTAGAGTTTGGCATCAAGGTTAATTTCCATTAAATTGAATGATTCAATTGTAGTTGTAGAAGTAAAATCAGAGATAGATGACAAAGATAAATGCTGTGAAGTGAAGTATATGTGATATTTTCAACAAAAACATTTTGTAGCAATAGGTTGAATAGAGCTGTGGAAGAAATAGTAGCCATTGTAAGTATTGCATAGTATAAGGTTAAAATTAGATAAGAGAACTTTAAAGCTTTTACAGTTTTTGTTTAAAATAACTAGTGTTCAACCATTATATTTATTCTAGAGGGTATCTAGGTTAAAGAAGTCTGGTTCAATAGTAATGATGTTAGGCATTTTGTGTAACTATTCTAATATAGTATTTGTACTAGTATAAAATGATTTTCAAATCAGATTAAATAATCTAATTATCAGATAAAATTTTCTAATTTGAGGGCTTTGCAGATAAGTTAGAAAGGATCTGAAAGATGTAGGACCTGTGTTAAGACTAATTGGATGTTTAGAAAATTTTAATAGATGTCAGAAAAGTGAAATTTCTGAGACAACCCAATGAATTTCCTAAATTTACTAATGAAATAACCTGCAAAAGCAGATTTTGGTTTTGTTTTTTTTCAAATATCTTAGTGAGTTTTGGTTTGTTTGCAGTATAGTATGTATCAAGATAAACAGAACAGTGAGCTTATTCTTTTTCTAATAGGTAACAAGATAGATTTAATTAGTAAAATATATAAAAAATAAGCAAAAACTAATGTTTTGGTTTTTGGAACTTTTCTCAGTGGCCAAGTGTTGCAGAAGCATAAAACTTGGCTGCTAGAAGAAGAAAAGTAAGCTAAGCAACTTTACTTAGAAGTACAAGTAAAGTTTACTTAATAAAATATTAAGAAATTATTAAATGTTTTTAGCAAAAATTTGGTATAAGTAATCTATGAAGATAGTTACAAAATTGTTCTAGGATTAAAAGATTTAATCTTATTCATTATTTTTGTAAAAGATTAAAAAATCTAAAGTAGAATAAGTTTATACTAGTTAATTAGATTTGGTAGATAAATTTGATTTATTAAAAACAGAAGCAAAAATTTTTTTAAAAGATTGGTCAAAGTAATATATAGAGAGCTTTTAAAAGTTGTATTCAGTATTAGATAGAAGAACTGTACATTTGTGTTCATCAGAGTTTTTGCAAGTATGAACATAAAAGAAAGCAAGTTTCCTAACTAGTAGGATATGCTCTTGAAGAGATGTAATAGATTCATTAATAAAGAATTGAAGTAGTAGCTTTTTATACTCTTTAGCATATTTGGTTGCAGTTTGATATTTGAAAAAATTAAGAACTTTGGTTTTAATGATATATATATATATTTTTTTTTCAGTATTAAGGTGACCTCTTTGGTCTGAGCTTTTTATTAATACTTATAGCATGTACATGTTTTATACGTATCCATAATGAACTATTAGACAAGTATACAACTGGCTATATGTGTAACTTTTCTATATTACCTATTTAAGGAGTCCACCCGAGGGTTCCCCACCAGTTGCTGTACCTAACACTCCTGCTTAGATGTTTTATTTAAACTCTCTGATCTAACCCTAGTATTAATTTCACCAGATCACAGACCCAGATCTATTCGCATTTGACCATAGGATTATAATCCTTAGACTATTTTTATCCTTGAGGTAAACCTACCAGAGCAAGCCGTATTCTCTGTTACCGCTAACCTGGTTTAATGCTATAACCAGGGCCAATACTTGCAGTCAGGGTTATCCCTTAAACCACTATTACCCTTGTAAAGTTCATCCAAACTCTGGTACCCATCTTTCTGACTTCTTCTTTATTATCTCCTACTAGTCGCAACTTAGAACTAACCAACTCCCCAGACTTCTAATCCAGATGGCCCAGTATAGTATACATATATATCCTTTTTCTCTGGCAATTCCAGCAGCCTAGTTGGTCATATGCTCCTCTACACATCTTTGTCATCTGGTTTATCTGACAATTTCTATGAAGGTGTTTTATGGGCTTCTGTTAGTCTAATGGCACCATCGAAAGTTTGTGCTACCTCTTTACTCAGGATTTCCAAGTGAGTTTCCATCTCTTTTGTTTATTAGCCTTCTACGCCCAGTGGTCTTATCATGGGTTTGCCCAAAGCCTTATACAACACTGGTTTTACATTCCTCTATATGCATGTAATGTGTAACATTACACTTTGCATAGATGCTCTGAGCTTCCAATGTTAGGTGGGACCTGACTTGGTGTACCTAAGATTACAGATGCCCAAAACCTAACCAATCAGCAAGAGACAGTTACCGTAACACAGGTATAATTTCCAAAATTCATCATTCGTGGAAATTGAACCTTAGACTGCCACTTGAGGTTGACAACCTATCCACTTTACTAGGTCACCACACCTTATATAAACTTAATTTTTAATTGCTTCAATATTAATTATATTAAATAATTCAGTTAATTAAAGTCTAGAACATTCATAATAATATGAATTTTTTTTAGATTTAAAATTATGCTACTAAATTAATGCAAAATTTAATGTCTTTTTATTAGATTCAACTTTTATTAGTAAATACATTTAAAATTAAATATTAAAAATTTAAATTAATTTTTTAAAAAATTTAAAAATTTAAAATATATTAAAAAATATTTGTTTATAACAAATTTCTTGATTTGATAAATATTTAAATAATTCTTTAAAATAAAAAAACTCTTTTCTGTTTACCTCTGATCAGGAAAGGAAAATAAAAAACAACAATCATAAAGTCACTAAACACAAAACAAAACTCAACAAATAAGTCCACTTCAAGGGCCAAAGCCCTTATACCAAAGAAAAGAAAACTTCTTCTAAAAGTTGAACCTTTATTGACAGAAAATATTTATAAAATGCTAAAACTTGATGTCAAAAGAGAATAAGATAGTAACTCCTAGACAGAAAAGCCTGATATCATTTCTTCTGAGGGTGTTCTTGCAATATAAAAAAAAACAGAAGCAGCAAGTAAAAAACTAGTACTAGTAATAGTAGTTCAAAACAAGAAAGACTGGCTAGAAAATATTATTCAAAAAACAACAACTTTCAAGTCTTGGAAAACATGTCTAATCACAGGAGCAAAACAAATAAGAAAAATGTAAACAATGACAAAATTAGTCATGTGACAACTAATGAAGAAGAGGCAAGCTATATGACAGAAAAATAGCATAGACACAGACCCAAACAGGACACAAACATGTCAGCAAAATTAAAAAGAGAAAAAACAATCTTTGTGGCTTTTTCTTCTAAAAACCAAATTAAGTCAAAAAATAACAATATACTAATCATTGAAATTCCAGATCTTCATAATTCTCTCAACGAAATTATGACCTCTTTATATGAAGGTCTGGAAGGAGATATTGTTGCAGCCAAACAATACTTTAAAAAAGGCTTAAGATCTCATTTAGAAATTGTCTTTCCAAACCAAGACCAACTAACATACTATGTCACCAATGGCATTAAAATTTTCAATGAAACATATTATGGCTACATCCTAACAAATACACATAAATCTTTTCTATCAATTAAAGTAAGAAATGTACCATTAGGAACCAAAGAATGCATCTCTAGCTTGATGAAAGAAGCCTTTGAGAATTTTGCAAAAATTGTTTCAATTAAACCTCTACTTATTGAAGGCACTCCTTATATAACAGATCAATAGATTGTCATTTTTGATAATACTAAAGATGCAAATTTAGAAAAAAGAATCTCTAGATTCATATATATAGATGATAATAGAGTAACTACCAAGTGAAAGGAGGCACCAAAAGTCTGTTTTTTCTGTAACCAAACAGAACACATTAAAAAAGACTGTGCACAATTCCAAGAAGCAAAAAACCTAAGACTACACTATCAAGAATTCAAAAGAAAAAGTGCACAAAACAGAACATCTTTCAAAAACCCAACAGAGAATAATTCATATATAGAAAAGGTAGAAACCCTCTCAATACAAGAAGAAACTTAAGACATGAACATAAATGAAACTTCTTTACAAGAACAAGAAACAGAAGAAATTATGACAGATTATGATATAGATGACAAAACAGATACTGTTTGCACAAAAATTCCTATTGAAAATAACCTCAACACAACACAAGAACCAGTAATTAATAATACAAACCTGAAAAATACATAACTAAATGAGCAAAAAAAAGTAGACGACTCTACTTTTACATTAGTTGTGTGTAAAAAAAGAAAACCTAAGGACTCAAAACTCTACAAAGTAACCAACAAAGAAAATCACCAGGATGATCCAAAACAAAGAGTCTGTGAAAGCTCTAAAACTAAATAATCTTTTTTAATAAGCTGTCACTCAATCAAATCACTATATTAAACATTAAAGGTTTAAACAACTTAGACAAATGGACTAGAATATTAACACTTTTAAAATCTTATAGACTAGACATTATACTTTTACAAGAAACAAACATCTTTAATGCTGCCACCCAACAATTTTTAAAAGACCAATGGTCTTTTGACTCAATTTGAACAGGCAAAACAGCAATCTTAACAGGAAACAAAAATATAAAATTTAACGATACCAAAAAACTACAAGAAGAAAAAATAATCTCAACATGTTTTACATTCAAGAAATTCTCCTTTTATGTGATAAATGTTTATGCACCACCAAACATTTTAAACAGAACTGAATTCTTCAACAATTGGAATATAGACAAGAAAGAAAATATGATCAATATCATCGTAAGAGATCTAAACACAAACTTGAACCCAGATATTAACAGAATGAGTCAAGCATCCCTGCAAATGACCCTTCAAGGACACTACTTAATGAAATCACAAAAGAATTTATTGACTTAGTCACATTTTCTAAACGAAACCCTTTTTACACATTTCACTAAAATACGTCTAACAACCAAATAATAGCCACTCGGCTAGACTATATCTTTATAGATGAAAACTACAGTCACTTCAAATCAGAAACTAAAACAAAATTTGGAAACTCTGATCATCTTCTAGTTGAATGCACTCTAAGCCTAAAACAAAAACCTAGACAATCAACACTTTGGAAATTTAACTCAAATTCTTTTAAAAATGATATTTTGAAAAAAAAAATCTTGGATGAAATTAAAGATGCTACTTCTGCAACAAGCTGGGACATGCATAAAATTTACATCAAATCGATTATAAAGGCCTTCAAAAAACCAAAAGCCCCAGAAGTCAGAATAGAAAGACTCAACAAGAAAATTAATCATCTAAAAGAAGTTATAGCCAAATTTTCCAGACAGACGCATCTCTTTGTCACACTAGAAGATCTTAATTTACAAGTTCAATCAGAATTAACTGATCTGGCACAAAGATGGCAGTGTCGGTCAAAAACAACCTGAATAGAACTAGAAGAAAAATCAACTAAATACTTCTACTCATGCTTTAAGAGTCGAAGCTTATGTTCAGCTTTGACAAAAATACAAATCCTTTTAGCTCAGGAACAATCTAATAAAAAAGAAGTGCTTAATTATATTAAAGAACAATACTCTATGATATATAGCAAAGAAGAAATCAACAATAAAATAGCAAACCAAATTACTAAAGACCTTCCACAGGTCTCTACACAAATGAACAAAAAACTAACAGACCCTATCTCCAAAGAAGAAATCTCAACAACTATCCAAAAACTACCAAATAACAAGTCTTCAGGACTGGATAGCCTTACATATGAATTCTATAAACTCACAGAATAACACATTACACCTATTTTAGAACAAATCTTCAACCAAGTATTAATCTTAGGAATAATGCTCTTCTTATGGTGCAAAAATCTAGTCATGCTAATACTAAAGAAATCAATAGAACTACACAATATAAACAACTGAAGACCTATCTCACTGGTCAACTGCGATGCAAAAATTTTCATGAAAATTATTGCCAATAGACTAAATACAATTTGTGAAGTAATTGTACCTCAATATCAGCAGGGCTTCATTACAAACAGATTAATCACAGACTCCGCATTAGATATCCTTACAATATTAAGAAACCAAAAAGATAATACAAAAAAGCACTGGATGCTATTTATAGACTAGCAAAAAGTATTTGACAGAATAAGTCATAAGTTTCTTCAACTGGTACTAGAAAATATGAGCTTCAACAAAGAATTTAAAGACCTAATAAAAAATCTATTTTCTTAACAAGAAGCCTATATCTTAGACTCAGGATACATCTCAAACTCCTTTAGAATAGAAAGAAAAGTCAGACAAGGAGACCTACTCTTACCTCTGCTATATATATTAGCATTTGAACTATTGCTAAACATAATAGACAAAAACATAACAAGGATCAAGGTTAACAACTAATCTTTTAAGTGTACTGCCTATGCAGATGATCTAACAATAGGCATTAGCTCTCTCTCTGATTGGACAACAATATTA
>CAJVQA010006861.1:0-14420 GCA_910591915.1 Cetraspora pellucida | reverse complement strand
TCATATGAGGCTAAAGATGTTGAAAATGATCTTGTGGAGTTGTCTTCTACAAGGTCGATCACCGTATGCTCGGCTCTTACAGCTGTGCAAGGTACCATAGTCTGCCCTGTGCATTGGGTCTGATCATCATTATCCTGGCCTTCCACTCAAAAATATTTTTATATATTTTAAATAGTAATAAAGAATATAATTTTTAGTATTTTTATATATTATTTATTGTTGTCTCTAACTTAAAAATATAAATCACTATATATTATTAAGTTTTGTTATAAATACTGTTCTGAAACTGTAAAATTATAAGAATTAAAACTCAAAATGCTTCCTGTTATTATAGAATAAATTTTTATTATTATATTATTTATTAGTTATAGTTGCTTTAATGCTTTAAATATTTTAATGCCTTAAGTTTGTAACACTAGTCACTTAGTTACTTAGTTACTTAGTTGCTTAGTCACTTAGTTGCTTAGCTTACAGATATATAAACTCTTTAAATTCTTTTAAGTTAATAAACAAAAACAGACAATTCTTCTCTTTTATTTTGTAAATAATACCTTGAATCCTTTAAAACAGATGTTTAAAAATAACCTTCTTGTTATTATCTTAATAAATAATTTTAACTATAAACTACTATATAATAAGTATTAAACTATTTTAAAGATAGGTATAGTTTTTTGACAATATCTGACAGAAACTATACTTCTCTTTTAAATATTACATATACCTATAAGAAATTTCTTATGTTATGTTATTATTGTAATATGAAATTAAGAAGACTTCTACTTTATAATATTTGGTGTCTTCTAGCAAAAATACAAAAATTTTTAAATAAATATAACAAATCTTCTTTAATAAAAAAAATAAAAATTAGTTAATTATCATCTTTTTTTAATATCTTTATAAATTTTTATCCTATTTTAGAAATTTTACAAGTGCTAGTTTAGACTAAAGCAATACTAGATCAGATATAAATATAGAATACAGAAGACTCTAATGTGTTTAGTACAAAGTTAAATATAACTTAGTAACTATGACATATCTTTACCAGTTTATCAAAATCATTAGTAGGATAGAATAGATATAGAATCTAAAGTGTTTAAATAGAAAACTTATAAGTAAGTTTTAGGTATAGCAACTAGTATAGAACCTTTAGCAAACTATTTAAATTAGACTATAACTAAAGTTATAAAGTAATTAGTTGTATACTCTTTAATAATTGCCTTTGTATTTGTTATACAACAGATACTAGCTAATATATATTATCATTAAAATTTTAATTTGCAAGTACTCATCTTAATATTAACAAAATAAAAACTAATATAGTATTATTTATAGTTTTATTTGTTTAGTCTTAACAGATTTACTTATAAATACTTATAGAAATAATCATAAAATATAATACTTAATTTTAAATCTAAATATATATTTTAAAATATAGGTCTTATAGCTTAGTAATTAAGCTTCTATATTTTTATAGTTAAAATCAATTATTCAAGTTTGGTTAGTAATAAAATCTAAAAATATTTTAGTTTTTATAATTCAAAAATAAGTTTATAATTAAATACCAAGTTTTGTAAAAAAAAATTAAATATATTAAATAAATAAAAATAAAAAATTTTAAATAAAACTTGATTTTATAAAAAATATAGTGCTAAAAATCTATACTTAATAGTTATACAAAGTGTTTTAATTTTTAAATAGCTATAACTTTTATCTAAGAGATTTTAAAAAAATTTGACTGGTAACTTTATAGAGCTATATCAGCTTTACATATATGCCAAATATTTTTTCAAAATTTGATTATTGTAAAGAGTTGATACATTTTAAAAAGTAAAATTTTATATGTAAATTTATAAATTTATATATAAAATTTCAATTTTTAAAATGCATCAACTCTTTACAATAATTAAATTTTGAAAAAATATTTGGTATAAATATAAAGCTAATATAGCTCTATAAAGTTATTAGTCAGATTTTTTTAAAACTTCTTAGATAAAAAGTTATAGTTATTTAAAAAATTGTAACATTTTATATAACTATTAAGTATAGACTTCTAGCACCATATAAGTATTATATATAATAACAGCATCACAAAAGGTTTTATTATACAAAAATTGTAAAAAACTAAGTTTTTTAAAAATTGACTTTGTAGAATAAAACAATACATATAACAATAAAAATACAGAAGGCTTTATATATAAAATGTTATACAAATAAGTTCTTTAGAAACAGAACAATATTAACATTTTTGGATATAATCTAAGTACTTAATTAGAAAGATAATACTAAAATAATAGAACTAAAATAGTAAAAGATATAATAAATATAAAAGAAGATTTGTGAGAACAATATTACCATTTTAAAATCTAGTTTAATTAGTTAAATACTTGATTAAAAAAGTAATATTTTAGAGATATGACAATTTAGTAAAGTAATCAGATTGTTAACCTCCAAGTAGCAGGTCTAGAGTTTAAATCTTATGAATAATAAATTTTGAAAATTATATCTGTATTATAGTAACTAACTCTGTTAATTAGTTGAATTGAGTATATCTGTAATCTTTAGTTATACCATCTTGAATAGAAGCTTAGAACTCTATACAAAGTGTAATATTATATATATATAGAGGAATATTTAACTGGTTTTGTATAAGACTTCAGTGCAAATCTAAGATAAAACCTTTAGACATAAAAAGCAAAAGAACTATTAAGTTAAAAGGCTACTTGAAAATTCTAAATAAGAAGATAGCACAAACTTTTAACAGTACTGTTGAACTAATAAAAATTCATAAAACACCTTTAGTAAGAATAGATAAATAAACTAAATAATAAGATGTATAGAAAAGCATATAATCAATTAGACCATCAGAATTGCTAAAAAAAAAGAATATTATATCAGGCTATTTGGATTAGAAGTCTGAAAAATTCTGTTAGTTCTTAGCTATAATTAGTAAAGAACAATAGAGAAGATGTTAGAAAGATAAATATTGGAGTTTGGGTAAACCTTACAAGAATATAATAGTTTAATAGTTAGCACTGATTGCAAGTAATAGTTTAAACCAAAGCAATACCAGATTAGCTATAAGTATAGAATACAGAAGGCTCTAATAGCTTTAGTACAAAGTTAAACATAACTTAGTGATCATAATATATTTTTACTAGTTTATTGGAATTGTTAGTAGAATGTAATAAATATAGAATCAAAGTATTTAAATAAAGAATCTACAGATAGGTTTTAGATATAGTAACTAGTATAGAACTTTCAGATGGACTACTTAAATTAGATAATAACTAAAGTTGTACAAGTGGCTAGTTGTATACTCTTTTTATGATTGTCTTTGTATCTGTTATATTAACAGATACTAGCCAATATATACTATCAATAAAATTCTAGATCACATATACTCATCTTAACATTAAAAAAAAAAAATTTTTTTTTTTTTGCTTTTACTAAGGTTATTTATTATTGGTAATTACTGTTTTTATTATAATTTAATTATGATTATATAGATAAGTATGCAATTAGCTACATATACAGCTTTTGGCTATATATTTAAATAGTCTACTTACAAGTTTTACACTAGCTACTATATCTGTAATCTACTAAAAGCTTATCTAATTAAACATTCTAATCTCTATACTATATTTAACAGATAGCATACAAGTTTCTATACTTCTAAGTGCTGTTTAATCTATATTAATCTTCCTGTTTGTATATCTGTTAAGCCATTATATATTTTAGAATTCATTATCTAACTATAGAGCTTTAGAAGATCTTTCTGCTAACTAACTATCTATATTTAGTCTTTGTTAACAGGGCTTATTCTTGTAAAATTCACTCAGACCCCAGTACTGACTTCATAACATATTTCTAATACTTATAGTATATCTTTACTTTTGTCATCAAACTTTTAATTTAGATAGTCCAAAAGGACTATAATTTGTTTCTAATATATTAGCATTACAATATCTAATATTCTTTTTTTCTGATAATCTAATTGGTAATACCTCTTATTCAATATTCTTGTCTGTCTAATTTTTCATATTGGTATTTGTTTTCTAAATTTAGTTTTTATAGTAGTACTATTAAAGATGTATATTACTTCTTTATTTAGGTTTTTTTAAGTAGACTTTGGTTTTTTAGTTCTATAGATTTATATAGTTACAAAAACTTATTTTAAGTTTGCATTATCTGCAATTCTCTGTATAACTAGTTATACAGATACTTTATAATCTGCCAGTTATACTTATATAACTGTAATTACAGATATCTTAACTTAACTAATTAATAGAATGCTATTACTATAATATTGTCTATATATTACATAGATAATTATTTAAATTTTTATTATTAATAGGTTTTGAACTCACAACTTATCACTTAGAAGATTAACAACTTATCTACTTCATTAAGTTGTTACACTTTTTAAAAGAGTAATACTAAAATAATAAAACCAAAATAATAAGAAAAGTGATATATACAAAAAAGATCTATAATAAAAAATCAACTTTTTTAAATAATAATATTTTTAATACTATAAAATATCTAAAAATAGAAAATAGTTGTATGTATAAAAAATGTAATCTGTTTTGTAAAATATCAAACTGCAGTTCTAATTATATCTATATAGAAATTAATAATAAAATAAAAGAAATATACTAACATAAATGCTATATTAATCTAGATTGAGATACTTATAATTATAAGTAATAGAAATATTATAATAATCAATAATTAAAAAAGATTATTTAGGATGAGATCCTGTAATCTAGTAGTTTAGGTGCTTTCTCAATTTTAGTTAAAAGCAAAATTCTGTAATTTACTGAAGCATATGAATATATATAAAGCTCTGTAACTTAAGTTTATATGAATAGAAGATCAGTATATAAAGAAGTTTTTAGAAAGAAGTTTTCTAATATGAAGAGTTGGTGCTTGATATAAGAGAAGCAGTAAACATGTCAGAAATAGAAAAAAAATATACTAGTAGATAATATAATAAACATAAAAGAAAACTATGAAAAAGGAATAAACTTACTAAAATTTAAATACTTCTGGTATCAAACTATTTAATAGATACAGAATATATTAAAATAAATAAAATTTAAGAAGTAATCTTGGTATCATACTTAGTAAGTTTGCATTAAGAGTAAATTTGAAGAACTATAGATACTTAGTAACATCCAATAAGGTGGTACTTAGATATAAATAATAATTAGATAGTTCTAATCTGTTCTGTCATGATAATAGTAATATATATTGCATATATATGCAATAAGTATTAAAAATTAGAAAGTTTAAATAGAGAACTTATAGCCAGATCTCAGGTATAACATCTAGTAAGTAAACTATAAGCAGAATCTTTAATTAAATAATAACTAAAGTTATATATATGACTAGTTGTACTTTTGTTAATATACTCTGTATATAATATATAATCTTATATTACTAATAATAAAAAGATATATAAGCAAGATCACTCTTAAAACTAAAAAAAAAAAGAATATTCAACTATTAGATGCAAAAAGCAAAAAAACTAAAGAGTCAAAAGTCTACTTGAAAACCTAAGTAAGAAGATAGTACAACCTTTTAATAATACTGTTAAATCAACAAAAGCATATGAAATACTCTTAAAAAAATAAGTATATAACTCAGATAACAAGATATATAGAGAATCATATGACTAACCAGACTGCTAGAATTATTAGAAAAAAGAATACTAAGATATATTATACTGGACTATCTGAATTGGAAGTCTAAAGTGTTTTGTTAGTTCTGAATAGTAGTTAGTAAGGAACAATAAAAAAGACATTGAAAAAATAAATACAAAAATTTAGATAAACCTTATAAAAATGTAATAATTTAATAATTAAGCCTAATTATAAGTACTAATTTAAATCAAAATAATATTAGATTAGCTATAGAATATAAAAAGTTTTAATAAGTTTAATACAAAGTTAAATATAACTTAATAACTATTGTTACAGGGTTGTAGCCTTCTTGGTACAATACAACCAAGTAATAAGATCACTTAGTACAGTAGTTGACTATTGCAAATATATACAGGATGGAGATGTAATAGTTCATTTTACTATATAGCAGCAGGCAAATAGTTTGAGATAGTAATTGTATATAGATTAATTTTATTAAATAAATACACAGTGACAACCTTGCCTATAAGAATTATTCTAGAAGAAAAATATTATTTTTATAAGTTAGAAATAAAAGTAAAAAGGTTTAGGTTGAAGTATAAAAACTTTGAATTAGCAACAAAGAGAAAAAGGTATCCTTTATATATCTTTTTACCTAGCAGAGATAGTGAAGATTCAAGCAACATTACTTAATACTATATTCAAGATAATGAAGGTTTAAACAATATTAGATATTATTGTACTTAGGATAATGAAGGTTTGAACAATATTAAATAATACTGTACTTGAAGTAGTGAAAACTATGCAGAGGCAACTGGAAATATTGTTTATATCATTTGGCATTTGTACTTGAAACACTTGAGACTTATATTTAAGCACTTGGATCTGTGCAAAGGCACTTAGAATTTGTGTAGAGATACTTGAAGTTCATGCAGAAACACTTGAGGTTTGTATTAGAAATACTTAAGATTCTTGTGCTGCAACACTTGACATAGCAATTTGGTACTAGAATATATGAAACTTGTACAGAGATACTTGGATTTGTGAGATAATAGTAACATCATAGATGTTACTTAGTGTCATGTAGCTGTATCACATTTCTAGTAGCCAATTAAGATTTTTTTTATTTATTTACTATATAATATAATTATTGACTAATTAATAACTAATAACTAAATACAAATATAATATATAAAATACAATAATAAATATATATATAACTACTAATACTACTATATAATATACTATACTAAAATCTACTTTGTAACACTATGACATATTTATATTTAGGTGTAATTAATAAGGTAAAAGTAAGTACAAAAACTAGAGTGTTTAAATAAAAAATCTATAAACAGGTTCTAAATATAACAACTAGTATAAAACCTTCAAGCAAACTATTTAAAATAGACAATAACTAAAATTGTACAAGAGATTAGTTATATACTCTTTTTATAATTGCTTTTGTAGTTGTTATATACAATAACTATAAACTAATATATTACTAATAAACTTCTAAATCACATATATTTACTTAAAAATTAAAAAAAAAATTATTTAAAACATAATTTTATTTATATTATAAAAAAAAATACTTAAGAAGCAGAATAGATGCATAATCTATTAAAAATAATACTAAAACTAAGAAGGATTGTAAATCAATTATAGAAACAAGAATTTGACTTAAGATATATGCTACTAATATTTAAATTAAAAAGTTAGTAGTAATAATAAGACTTTGACTTAAAATATCTGCTAGAGAAGCATCTTTTAAATACATCAAAGATAATAACTTTAAAGAAATAAATAACTTAACAAACTAATTTAAAAATTGTTAAAAATAAATTGTAAAACAAAAAAAATATACAAATTACTTGATATAATTAAATATAAAACAAAATTTCAAGTTAGATATAAGTAGAATATAATACAAAACTTTAATAGGTTTAAGTTGCAAATAAATATATCTGAGTTCCATGTTCTAATATAACTATATAAAGTAATAAATAATTTATAATATAAAAAATTGTACAGGCTATAACAATATGTATTAATAAAATCTAAAAACATAACCTTACCTCAAATATATATATATATATTTTATATAAAATTTCTATTTTTAAATAAAAATTAATAACATAACTGCTTAAATAAAAAAAAGATCAGTAATAATACCATCTTTTATTTCTTTTATCAAATTTAAAATTAGAATGCAATTTTAGACAAAGGTTAAAGTTAAATATAAAATCCAAATTTTAGTAAAATTTGTTTTTTAAAAGTTCTAAATATTTTTACTTAGTACCCATAACACGTGTTAGCTTGTAGGTTTTTGAAATATAGTATTCTGCCACTGGCGGTAAATAACAATATTCCAGATATTATATTTTATATTTAAGATCATAAGTTTTACAATTTAAACAATTAGAAAGGAAGATTTAGCTCCATGACCACTACTGTATATTAACTATTCGACCAATAATATTATCTATGACCCAAATGATCTTATTGATCTTGGTCATTATTTGACCTAAGGCGGGGTTGTTAATTTATTTGAAAGTTACCAGTAAGTTACGTAGTAACTTACCATTAAATTTTACGGTAATTTACCAGTAACTTACCATGGTAATAACAGCACTGACCTTAGGTCATTTAAATTTTAATCAAATGACCAAGTCATTTGCCATTTCTGGTAAGCTCTATGATAAATTATCCATAAATATATATTCTAAAATTTATCAATACGTACTGTACATTTGGAATCTTCTTTCGTTTATCTGTTTACGGTAATAAAAAACGAAAGTAAAGCGGAATCATAAAAGTATATATTAAAAGTATTTATAGGTGCCTTATTTGCAATAAGAGAAGATAATAGCTTCCTGAACGAACCTCTGAACGAACCTACTAACAGTAAATGCAACAAATAATGTAAACACACGTAGTCACAAACCTCAGTTCTGTGTTCTGACGGTAATATCGATATCGCAATATGTTTTCCTGAGAATATTGCACAAACCAAAACCCTTTTCCTAAATTTCCGCATAAAAAGAAAAAAGACGAGAGATCTTTTATATACGAGAATTTGTTTTTAACAATGACTGCTCAAAGTCTTGTCCACTTAAATATTCCCGTTAAAGGTGGATATTCTTCGCATGTACCAAACTTTTTTTTTTAAAAAAAGGATATTGTCAAAACTTTAATTAGTAAAAGTAATTTTCAAGAAAAAAATGGAAAATGTAAGACTAAATATTATCACCGTATTTTTTGATCGATTTATCTGGTATAAATAGTTATTGACATAGTACTAATGATAAATGCATTATAACCCGAACAAAGGAATATTGCACACGCCCATAATACGATAACCTCACAGATTCATTCAAAATCAACCAAACCGTTCTTTTTTTATTGTAAAAAAAGAATGCTTAATTTCATACGGCATGGGCATGCAAAAAAAAAAAAAAAAAACTACTTAAGACAAAATCATGGTTTTACCTATACATAAACTCTGAACCATATTAAAAGGATTATAAATTTTAAACATATACTTATTATAGAAAAATGCTTAATTTAAAACTAATTACTTGAGGCGCATAGATTTAAAATTTAGATGAAAAAAAAATCTAAATTTTACTTAAACGACATAAAAGTGACTTCTATACATTATAAACGCTTAATAATATTTAGAATTGGCATTGCCATTAAATGTTCTCAATCTCCGGAATCCAAACTCTAGCATTATCTAACATTTCTTCAGAAAACCTCCCATCATACTTAAACTTTTTCAAACTTCTTTTAACTCTTGCATAATGTGTAACTACCGCCAAATATTGATCATTCATAATTTTATTATGAATTACCAACTTCTTCAATGATCCTTTACAATTTCCCAAAAAATATTGTAGCCCTTGCGATGTCATAAGAAAATTAATTTCCAAATTGCATAACGTAGAAGGAAATGATTGCGCTACTTGTTGTATTAATTCTATCGAAAATGATAATTTATCTTTGTCAAATAGCGCCAAAGATTTCAATGGCAAAGTAGAAATGTAAGGAAGAATTTTTAAAAGAAGTGGTGTTGTCAAAACCAGATGTAAGTTTACAAGATTTGGACAATATTGGCAAATCACATCTAATAATTCGGGTCTAATTTCAATTGGAAGGTAAAGTTCTCTTAGATGTTGATTTGTCATAAAAATAATGATCCCTAAAGTGAGTCTATGAATTTTTGGATCCCCTTTGATATCATAACATAAAAGTTTTTTAATTGATAATTGAGATGTCGAGTCTTTTGTATATAGCAATGTTTCCATATTTGTATCAGGTACAGTTCGAAATTCTAAAGTTTCAAGATTAGTACAACTTGTTAATGTTGGAAGTAAAAGATGAAATTGCGAAATATGTGAGATGCTTAAGTGTTTCAATGAACGAGCTTGAGATTCAAGAGCATTATAGAATAACTCGGATTTTTCAGGATCCCAGAATTCATGGACTTCAAGTGTAATAAGATTCGTTTGAACCTTGATCAATTGCCAAAATGCCTCACAAACATATGGAACAAGCCGCGAAGAAAAATCTCTAAAGTTTTTATCAGCAATCGAAATATGTTGAATATTCCTAGAACATATAGATAATTTAGTTGCAAATAATGAAATAATATCTACGCTGTGTCTCCAATTATCGCAACATATATCATATTGAATTTCAAGTTTTTCAAGTTTTGAAAAAATGAACCGAAAATTAGGAAGTGATGCTAAATCTAGTAATCTATTATCTTCAGTTGAAGCGTCAAGATCGATCCTTAGAACTCTCAAGCCACTACATCTACTAATAAGATAATTTGCGATAAAAAATTTACTAGATTGTAATGTTGAACTTAAATCATGATATTGTGGCATGGTACTAAACCATTCTTTTATTGCAAATTGGAAATTGCTCCAGTCAAATCCGCGTAAATATTTTAGATAATTGAATAATGGCTTTGATATTTGGAAATGTATTTTTTTCATGGATAAAGCATTTTTCTTATCATCAGGAAAACAAGAAATATATGTTTCAAATAAGATTTGAGCTTTTCTACCATGCAATTTATTTCCAAATGGATGATACCATAATAAAGGAATGGCGATTTTGCTCCAAAGACGATTGACCAAAGCACAAGAATATAAAGTTCCGCTACTGTCTAAAAGATGATTCAATACTTCTTCAATACAGTCTGCGGTTAACGGATGAGGAACAAAATCCTTAACGACAGCTGGTTGTTTCATATCCTGAGGTGGCGCAGCCGTCATGGGAGAGATATAAATGGTTGGGTGAATTTCTTGTTGCTGTGTCATCGTCATGTTGAAAAAATATTTATGCTAACCAAATAACTAATTATTATATTCGATAGATAAAATTATTATTAAGGTTCTATATATATATAATTTTAACTTTTTGAAATAAATATAATAAATATAATAAATAAATTAGAAATCATTAATTTTTCTTTTAAAATCAAAATATTATGATCATTTAATAAAAGAAACAAGAACAGAAAATATCAAACCTGATAAAATCTTATTATAATCCTTTTCACCAAATTGTTTCGTAATACAACGTTAAAAAAAAAAGACCTCGAAATCACAAATGGTATAATCTATAATATATATAATAAGAAAAAAAATGAAAACTCACCTAGTTATATATAATATAGATATATTTATAAACTAACCTGCTTAAAGTATTCTATTTGTTGCGCTGCATTGTATCACCACAAGGTCTATATACAGTAATGTACGTATGTACAAACCATTTAACATATGTTATTTGGTAATCATATTTTAGTTTCACCGCGTATCGAAGTCAGCCATTCGAGTTTTTTTACTTATTTTGGTATAGTAATGAAAATTGATCATGTGACGAACGCGATTATAAAAATCGAAAAGTCGCCGTTACGAATAAACCCTTTAAAAAAAAATAATTTTTCCATAACTTCATGTACAAATAACATCCTTGTTTTCCTATAAAATTGGCATCTTGATTAAAATGAAATTATGCGAAGGTTTCACTAAACCTATGCATAATAATTGGAAAATTCTATCAAATTATAAAAATAATATAATATAATTAAATGGGGTGTTAGTAGAAACCAAGCAAATTATTTCTAAATAAACTTTGAATTAAAATATCTCAACCATTAAACCGCAATTTCTTCCTTTTGATTCACGGTCGTTCTTTTTGATTCATAAAAAAATTTCATCTTTTTATTAGAGCTAGAAGGGTTAAACTATATGGCTCGTTGTTTGGCAAAACCACACTTAGAATATATATTTTTTATATACTCTAAGCATGATTTTGTTGGGCAAAAACCTATATGGAATAGTGTCAAAAAAATAATCTTTTTTTATGAATCAAAAAAAATAGGTTTGCACTAAATAAAAATTTTTATTAATCTTAGTTTAATAGCTAAGATATTTTAATTCAAAGGTTAAAAAAAATTTTATTAAAAATAATTTGCTTGATTTTTTTAAAATTCTTTGAAATAAAAAATTTTTTAATTTTTAATTTTTAATTTTTTTAAAGAAATTTTATGATAGTAAAATGTATTTTAAGGATATTATAGTAATTAGTTTTTTTTTTTTTTAATGTTAAGGTGAGTAATTGTGACCTAGAAGTTTATTAATAATTAGTCAGCATATAATTATTGTGTACAACAGCTACAAAGGCAACCATGGAAAGAGTGTACAACTAGTCACTTATACAACTTTAGTCATTGTCTATTTTAAGTAGTTCATCCAAAGGTTTTACACTAGTTGCCATATCTAGAACCTACCTGTAAGTTTTTTATTTAAATATTCTAGTTTCTGTATTCACTTCTACCCTATTAACTACAGCATTGCTACAAATATATCATAGTTATTAAGTTATATTTAACTTTATACTAAGCCCATCAGAGTCTTCTGTATCCCATACTTACAGCTGATCTAGTATCATTTTGGCCTAGATCATTACTTGCAGTTAGAATTAATTATTAAACTACTATACCCTTATAAAGTTCACTAGGATTCCAATACCTTTCTTTCTTAACTTTTACTTCTTATTTCTGGACTTACAAGACCTATAAGATTTCACAAACTACCAATCCAGATGGTCCAGTATAGTATTCTAAGATCCTTTTTTTTCAGCAATTCCTAATAGCCTAGTTGGTATGTGCTCTTCTATATATATCATCTAATCTGTCTTAGTTATCTTAGTAATCTTTTTTTGAAGCCTTTCAATAGTTCAGTAATAACATCAAAAGTTTATGCTATCTCTTTAGTTGGGATTTCCAAGTGGGTTTCTATATTTCAGTTTCTTAGTGTTATGCATCTGGTGGTCTTATTGTGGGTTTGCACTGAAGTCTTATTCAATACTGATTATTAACATTCCTCTATATATGTATAATGTTACACTTTATATAGATGCTTTAAGTTTCTATTCAAAATGATGTTCTTAAGATTACAGACTATCTTTTCTGTTCAACTGATCAACAAGACACAATTACTATAATACAGATATAATTTTCAAATTTTGTTATTTATAGGATTTGAATACTAGACTTGTTACTTGAAGATTGACAACCTGTCTACTTCACTAGCTCACTACACCTCTATTATAGTAATTAGTAACCAGATTATATTGGTTTAATTATTATAAAATGTATTTTTATAAGCTTTACAACTTTATTTAAAATTCTAAAAATGATTTATTTAATAAAAAGAGTTTAAATTAAAGTATATTATATTTTTTAATTGAAAAGTTTATATATAACTTATATATAAATTATATGTAATCTGTATTATATAACTTTTATGTTAGATAATTATCTATTAAATTTTTTTTTAACTTTGGCAGTCTTGCTATTACTCTTTACTAAAATATCATGTTTTTTATATAAATATTTTTAAAACTTAATATATTAAGCTAACATTTTATGATTATTTTTATAATATTTATAAATAATTACTTATATTAATTATCTAATTTTCTAAGAAAAAATGTTTTAACTAATTTTATACTTTTTTTTTTTTTTAAATATTAAGGTAAGTACTTGTGATCCAGGATTTTATTGATAGTATATTCAGCTAATGGTTGCATTACAACTACAGAAGGCAACCATGGAAAGAGTGTACAACTAGCCACTCATATAACTTTAGTCATTGTCTAATTTAAGTAGTCCGCCCAAAGGTTCTATACTAGCTGCCATACCTGAAATCTACTTGTAAGTTTCCTATTTAACCATTCTGTTCTTGTATCCATCCATCTACCTACATCTACCAAGATGCCCCGGTTGATACCAGTGCAAATATGCCATGATTACTAAGTTTTTAAATCAGTTCACTCATATGGAGAACCTTTGACCTTGTACTAAACCTTCCAGAATCTTCTGTATCCTATTCTTACAGCTAACCTAATATTGCTATAGCTGAGACCAATACTGGCAGTCAGAGTGTACCATTTAACCACTATGCCCTTGTAGAATTCACCCCAACCCTAGTACTGACTTCACAACATATTCCTACTACTTTGGTATTCAATTCAAGTTCTACCAAGCTTCCAAACCAAATAGCCCAGAAAGGTAGATTGTAACTATACACCTTTGGTTTACATGTTTGCCAGCATGTAACTTTTTTTTCTGAAACCTGGAAATTTCAGTAGCCTGGTTGGTTCCATTCAGCCCCTCTTCAAAGGCCAGCTCTTTGTCTGGTTTCACAAGTTCTAGCTCCATTTCATAGGTTTAGTCTTTATAGTTGCACCATC
>CAJVQA010006860.1:0-14421 GCA_910591915.1 Cetraspora pellucida | reverse complement strand
TGTAAAAATTATAAACTATACTAAATAGAAATTATTTTACTATCTTTCTATTTACTTAGATTATTTAAACAAAAAACTAAAGAAGAAGAAAAAACTTCAACTTTATTGTAGAGGGTCGGTATAAGATACTGGTTAGTCCAGAGACAGTGTTTGACAGGTTTTTAGCAGCTTGAGACACATGTATAGTTATG
Source organism: Cetraspora pellucida (assembly GCA_910591915.1). Taxonomy (NCBI): domain Eukaryota; kingdom Fungi; phylum Glomeromycota; class Glomeromycetes; order Diversisporales; family Gigasporaceae; genus Cetraspora; species Cetraspora pellucida. The sequence goes on along the minus strand of CAJVQA010006860.1, from coordinate 14,230 downwards.
TTTGTGTTGCTGTATTATTTTTAATTCATATCATAAACAATTCTGTTTAGGAAGTAAACACTATTGACTGTTTTGGTGATTTTATGTGTTAATCTTTAGGAGAGAGTAAACTGAATCACCCATTTTTACAAAATTTTCCTTGAAAAAAAGTGAGAATGCTAGGTAAACTAACTTTTTAGCTTTTGTGAGTTCTTAACCCTTATGGATGTTCCTTGTAGGTTTTACAGTTATATAGAACTAATATATCAAACTTTGTTGTTTATTTAATGAAAAACCTTGGCTTTTACTGACTACTTTTTCTATAGTCCTAGAGTGCTCTTTAAACTATCACCATAAGGCTGCGACTCTTTTTTAACTCTATTTCAATATTCAACAATGCATATACAGTACTTTAGAAAGGTTTTTATAAAGTTTAATATATTAACTATATTATTTTCTGTAGTTCACTTTTTGGAAAGTTAGGTTCAAATGATCGTTGGAAAGAGTTGCTATTATTATTATTTATTATAAAATTGTAAGGAGTATAATAACTTAGTAAAGTGGATAATTTGTCAACTCTTTAAGTAGTAGGTTGTGAGTTCAAAATCTATTAATAACAAAAATTTGGATAATTATTTATGTAATATATAGACAGTATTCTGTTAATCAGTTGGGATAAGATATTTGTAACTATAGTCACACTAATATAATTGACAAATTATAAATATCTAAGTAATTTTAGTTATACAGAAACATGTAAACTAGTACCATATAGTACAAACCTAAGTTATATTCTTATAATTATGTAAATTTATAAAATTGAAAAAAACTAAAGGTTACTTGAAAAGACCTAGGTAAAGAAGTAACAAAGATATTTGATAATATTATTATAAAAGTTGAATTGAGAAAATTAATACTAATACAGAAAAATTAAATAGACAAGTACCTTTAAGTAAATAATATTACCAACTAAACTATCAGGTTGAATCAGAAAAAAAGAATATTAGGTTAGACTTAATATACCAGAAATAGGTTATAGTTCTTTTAAGCTATCTAAATTAAAAGTTTAAAAACAAAACAAAAGTACACTAAAGTACTAGAAATATATTATAAAATAGATACTAAGATATAAATAAACTCTATAAAAACAAGTTTTTGTTAATGATCTATAGAGTAGATAGGTAATTAACAAAAAAGAACTTCTAAGTTTTAATAGTAGATATTATACTTAAAAATAGATAATAGTTTGAAAACTAGTTCTAAAAAAGGGATACTGTACTGCTTAGATATATTGGTTAATTATATATAAAAAATATAATAGTAGTTAGATAGTTAACAAGGCAAATAATTAGAGAATTTAAATAAATAATCTCTTAGTAAATTATAGATATGGCATCTAATATAGAACTATAAAGTAAACTACTTAATTAAACAACTAAAAGTTGTTATATAACTATTTGTATTTTTATTTTTGTAAAAATAGTTATAATATGAATTTCAATATATTAATAAAATAATTGTTATAAGTTTAGTATTTAATAATAATAAAAAAATAATTATAAAAATATAGTTTTAAAACAAATTGTAATTATTATAAAATTGTAGTTTTAAAATAAACTATACTATTATAAAACTATAATTTTAAAATAAACTATTAGTTTATTTATATATATTGTAATTTACAATTTACATTTTTAATCTTTTTTATTATTATTTTTTTTTTATAAGCAGTCATGCTAATGCTTTATTAAGATTTTTGAAACTACTACTGTAATTACATAAATTTATCTAACAACTAAGCTTAGCATCACCTAGCTACCCTAATGGTGTCTAGGTGCAACCTGTTATATTACTTCTAACAGAAGTAAACTGCTTGTCTAACTACTTAAAGTTTGTAATGAAAAAGTCTTTTTCCTTTTATGACAAGCTTGTTAATTGTCTTCTTAACTTCTTTCTTTATTTACTCTTCTTTTTTTTTGTTTTCTTTTTTTTTTCTTCTATTACTTGCTAACTAGTTTTTCTTTTTCTCTTTATACTTGGCTTTTTTTTTTTTTTTAGTCTTCTTTTTCCTTTCTACTCATTATTCCTCTTTCTTTTTTCCATGTGCTGACCTTTTCACAGTGAATTCTTCAGACTTGTTTGTAGAATATGTTCTATATTGTTTCTGCTACTATATATACAAACTGTTGTTTTGTTTTTATACTCAAAATTTAAGATAATCTGTCTTGCATTGTCTTTGGAATTAGGCCTTTGATCAGTACTTTTCTTATTTCTATTTTATCTTACTCTGTTTGTTCAAAGAGTGCCATATATAATACTTGAGATAGGATTCGTATTTTTCTTCCTCTTTTAAACTTTTCCATGCTGTTGCAATAGATACTTTTGTATCCTTTTTTATAAATTTGCTTGTCCCTTACATGATGCCAAATATTCTTGTGTTTCTTTAATCTTGCTTTGGCAGACTTGACATTCTGCTGTAGTATATATATCTGGCCTTCTTCTATTAAGTTTTTATAATATTAAGAGTTTGTCTAATATATATTTCATAAAAGCACTTCTTCTTGTACTGCTTCTTCTTGTCAAGCAGTATACTCCTTTAGATGAATTTAGCCTTCTCCAAAAGTATGTCCAATCATAAGTTGTTACTTCTGTTTCTGGTTCTATATTCTTGATCACTATTGTTTCTTTCCACTCTGCTCTCAGCCTGGCATTTGTTACTATTTTATATAGAAGTCTTGCTGATATGTCTATTCACTTGTTTTTCTACTTTAGGCAGTACTCTATCTTTTCATGGCTGACTTCTTCTAGAAAAATTATTTTTTACTTAATGTATTCTTCTTCACAAGCCTATCAGCTTTATCATTCTATTTATTTCTACTATGACTTTTTACTTTGATCCATTTTATCTGTATGTTCTTTGTTCTAATTATATCTATTATCTTTAATACCTATAATGCATTTTTTTTTTATGAACTTTATTTCTATCTATACACTCTAATCTTTTACTAATGTTCCTAATTGCTACATTGCTATTTGTAAATATTACTAATTTTTTTATTTTTGATATTATTAAGATTGTTGCCTATATTGCTAGCATCTTAGCTGTAGTAGATGTAGGCTATCCTTTTACTTCTAATGCTATCTCCTTTTTTGATCAATTTTGTGCTTCAGCTATTTGTACCCAACCTATATCCATGTCTTTATCTATTGTTTCTTTTTTGGTTCTTTTATTTGCTATACTGTCTGTATATATTGTATATTTGTTTTTGTCTCTCAATAGATTTCTTCTCAAAATCTCTACTAGTTCTTGATTAACATTCTTTCTTACTTTTTGTTTCCTAATTAATTCTATTTTTAGATCTTCTAACATTTTTAGTCCTATTAGTCTCTGTTTATTTTTTTTTAGTTTTTCTGTTTTTGTATATTCTATTAATTGGTTAATAGCTGCTTTAATTATATTATTATTTCTTCCTATTAGCATATCTGGAATTGTGTTAATTCTTATCTAATATTGATAACTATTTTCTTCTATTTCTTTTTTTCTCAAACATTCATTGCATTTATCAATTTTTGTTATTAAGTTATTTTTTATATTGTGTATTTGCCAATGTTTTATTAGTAACTTTTTTTTTTTTTAACTATTTTTCTTACTTGCCTATTCTCTGTTGTATCATGTATTATTCATTCTTTTTTTTCCTATTATTTGACAGGATTTTTCACTTAATATTCATTATTTGTATATTACATCTGTTTGTTTTAAATTGTTCCTTAACTTCTCTGCTTTCAATTCTGTTAAGCATCTTTGTCTTTATTATTTTGAACCACTTTGTCTTTTTGCCTTTGCTTGATTGATTTTGGTAAGTCTTAAATTGCTGCCATGTTATTAGTCTTTCTTCTTTTGTATTAAGTAGTTAATTTAGGTATATTAGTTCTACTTTACTTATTTTGAGTCTGCTTTTTTTTATAGTCATAGTTCTACTAGTTCAATTATTCTGAAACTATAACTATTTGTTGTCTATAGTTCACTTTCTGTGTTTATATTTATTTTTAACTCTTTTGCTTTAGCTATTATTAAATAGATTAGATTGTTCTTCTAATATAACTTGTTTTCTAGCAATTTTCCTACTTTCTATATGTCTTTTATTAAACTTGCTCTTTGATAGCCCTGCATTATTTTCAACTTTGTTAGCTGCCCTAATTCATTTTTTCTGTTTAATCTTACTATCAAGCTTTCTATTTGTTTTATTATTAGTTCTTGTCACAAAGTTTTGCAACTATCAAGATCTTTGTGTTCTATTATACAGTTCTCTAATATTTTTAGTAAGCTACTTTTTGTTTTGCCAAACATATCATTGATTGATGTATTTTATTTATCTCTTTTTTTGATATCTTTGTTAATTGCAACATATAACTTAATTTTGATATTATTACTATATTGTTTATGTATGCTATCTGGCTCATCATCATTTTTTAATATTTAAGATCTCTTATTGTCTGACTTATTATTCTTTTTGTTTTCTTTTTTACTAAGACTTCTTATATTCTGTTGTTTAGTCAGATTCCTAATAAGCATACTATTTTGTTTCTTGGCTCTTCTGTTATCTTGCTTTCTTCAAAATTTATTTCTTTTTCTTTTTTCTTAACTTTCCTGTTTATTATTATCAGTTTTGATTTAGATCTATTTATCTCAATATTATTTATTTTAAAAAAGTCTTCTGTCACCTTTAAGATCTCTAGCAGTTGTTTTTTGCTTTTTGCAATTCATATTATATCATCTGCATATGTGATTGCTGCTTGGCAATGGCTTGTAATATTGTTATAATATATTTCTTCTTTAACCTCTTGTTCTACTGTATAGTCTAATCTTTTATTTTTCTGTATCTTTTCTAATATTGGGTCATAGAAAAGGTGTCATATTAGTAGTAATATCACTTTACCTTAATCTATTTTATCTCCTGCTGTTATTTTTTTTGTCAAACCATATGTTGTGATTATTTTAAGCTATCTTTTATAAAAAAGGTTTAAGATATATTTAATTATCATTTGAATATTTTGACTCTTTATAGGACTAGCTTAAGACTTTTAAGTAAAACTGATTTAAATGCTTTTTTTATATCTTGCAGGAGTATCTACACCTCTTTATTCTTTTTTCTTAACTCTTTTATTATCATGTTTAGAACATGTATTGGTTATTTCATTAAGTTTCCTGATAGGTTTGCATAGTTTGGTTCTTTAAGTATTTCTTTCTTTATAAAAATTTTGCTAAGTTTTTTTATTATTGACTTTGTTACAACCTTTCTAAATGTTTTAATTAGAGCTATTGAATGAATATTGTTCAAACTGTATTCTTATTTTATGTCTTTTGGTATTGGGTATATTTGTGCTATTTTCTATTTTATTGGTATCTCTCCTATTTCTAAGTACAAGTTTGCATAAACTTTAAAAACTTTTTAAGTTTTTCTCTCTGCTCATTTGATTAAGGTATAACTTATTTCTGATATTTCTAAGGCTGTTTCTGTCTTGAGTTCTTTAATTATCCTATCTCATTTCTCTTCTTTATTTTTTTTTCAATTTCCTTATACTATTTTTTTTTAATATGATCTTATAGTTTATAGATTTCTTTCTAGCTTTTTGACACCTCTTCTAATTTTGTATTTCTTTTTCTAAACTGCTTTCTGTAGTGTTCTATTGTTGCTTCTTTAACTAGTTCTGCTTCTATTACTAGTCTAGTTTTTTCTTCTGTTTGTTTGATTATTCTGTTGAGTGTTACTTTCTTGTATGGCTTGTTTAAAAAGCTAGCTATTATTTTTTCTTGATCAGTTTTAATTATTTCATATCTTTTGTCTATGTTATCTTCTATTTGTTTTCTTTGTTCTTGTTCTTATTCTTTTTTTTTTTTCTTTTGCAAGATTTTTTGCCAGCCTTTTATATCCTCTATCTAAACATCAGACTATTGTTTTTAGATTTTTAGTAACTTTAAATTAATTTTTTTGCTAAGCATCTTGAGGTTTCTATTTACTTTACTTTTATTTGCTTCTGCCACTTTTTATCCTCTTTTTATTTTTGTATACTTGACTAGTCTTTGAAGCTTTATGATGATTTTTCCTTGCTTTTAATCTTTTTGACTATGTTTTTTATTTATTATTATATTGTAAACCTTTTTTTTTAGTATATGTTTATTTGCTGATGTATAATTGCCTTCTCCATTATATCACATATTTTGTTAATTTTTCATATCTTCTCTTTCTCTTTTCATTCTTCTCTTTGTATGTTTCTTAAAGTTTTTTTTATCTCTAATTACTTCTGTAACTCTTGTGCATAACTTTTTCACTCTTTCTCTTTTGCCTTATCATAGAGATATATTGTTCTTAATTGACTCTTTCTTTTGTCTTCTGTCTTGCTACTTTTTGCAATCATATGTTTTATCCATATTTTTGCTATTATTATTTTGTAATCATTTTTAGTGATTTCTTCTATGTCTTTAATTTCGCTTTTTGTAGCCCCAAAGCCAGTTCTTCTGATACCCATATATAGTTAATTCTTGTTGCTGTTTTTAAGTTTGATCATGTGTATCTTTGTTCAGTTGGATGCATTTCTCTTTATATATTGTAAAAGTCTTGTTTCTTTATTCAACTAAATAATGATAATCTTTTGTAACTTGCAGTTTGTAGATTCTGCCTATCTAGAACTTTGTTCACTATATGGTTAAAGTCTTTTATAATCACTATTTGTGTTCTTCTATTCTTTTTTGTGATAATTTTTACTATTTTTTGTTGAATGTTTCTTTCTACTTCTTTGTCATTTAGTGGTATATAAACAGACCTCTATTACTATTAATTTTATTTGCTTGAAGTATAATGTAATTTCTATTATATACTCATTTATCTTCTTGACTGTGTCTAAATGTTTTGCTTATTGTTCTTCTATTAGCACTTCTATACCTGATCCTTTTTTCTTGTCTTCTGCTATACTGCTTCAATAACTAATATATCTTTTTGTTGTTTTGTGTATTAGAAATTTTTCATCTCTTTATGTAAAATTTATTTTAATAATTCCTAATATTGTAATTTGCTCTTATTTTGACTAGCTGAGCAGGTTTTTAAGTTTTCAACCTTTGGTTTTTAATTCATTAATATTGTAACATGCAACTTTTATCTCTTTTGAATGACAATACTGTATAATTTCTTGGTCTTCTACATTTGTTTGATAAAATGTATACTGCTATTGCCTTTCTGGTTTTGAGTTCTTGTAGTAAAATTAGATCAAAAATTTCCTTTAGTATTTCTATCAATCTTGCTGTGAATTGGTTTCTTTTTTTTTTTTTTCTCTTCTTTTTCACTATTATCATTCTTGCTAACTTTTCATTTCTAAGAGAATTACTTATACAAATGCTTGTTTTTTTTCTTTCTTTACTTGTATTATTACCATTGTTCTGAATATGCTTCTTCGAATTCTGCATTCTATTACTTTACCTATCTTCTTTACTAAATACTTGATTTTATACTCTGTCATTTTCTTTGGTAGGTCCCATACTGTTAATGCTATTGTATTTTTATTTTTTTTGTCTGTGTCTCCTTTTTTTTGGTTAAATAAATTGTCTTCTGTTCTTTTAGTTTTTTTTTTTATTTTCCTTTTCTTCTGTCAGCTTATCTTTTTGATTTAACTTTTTGCTTTTCTTAATCTCTTATTCTTTTGGTTTATATATATCTGAAATTATTCTGAACCAATTATTGTGTTTTCTTTGAATTTTGCTAATTGCTTTTTCTTTGCTATATTTGCAGTTGAATATAACAATGATCCAAATATTACCTCTCTTAAACTTTTTTTTGACCTTTTTAACATATTTGTTGAATATTAGCAATCTTTTAATGAATTTTGTTCTTTCTTCTTGTAAACTATCTAGTACATTATATGCTAGTATCTTTATTATATATATTCTTTCATTACTGCAATTTCTGTTTGAAAATGATCAGATGCTTTATTCTAGTAGTTCTTTTATGGTATTATTTCTGTTTTTTTATTATTCATTTCATGGGTTTCATTTTTTTTATTTCTCTTACTTTCTTCTTGGTTTCTAATTGCCATAATAATGTTTTTATAGTCTTTTTCCATTATATCTGTCTTCAATGCTCTTATTTCTTCTTCTATATAGTTGTCTGTTTTTGCCTCTTCAATTATTATGCTTGTTTCTGTATCTGTGGTTTTTTTGCTTTTTCTTTTTTTTTGTCTTTCTTTCTCTTTTAAACTTGTATTTTGTTATAGCTCTTTTTCATTCATTATTATGTTTACTGCTTCTGTCTTTTGTCTTATTTTCTCTATATACATTTTTGGTTTGTTAATTTTCTTTTTTGGTATTGTTTGGACTTTTTTGCTTCTTATATTTTGCACTGCTAGTAGATGTTAGCTCATGTGATTTATTTCTTTTGCCTATTTTTTTTATACTTGTTGGGTCTTTCATATCTATTTTAATTATTGTTTCATATATTTTTCTTAGCATTACTGTTTTCATTAAATCTGTTTTCTACAATGCTACTGCTATTATATCTTTTACATTGAAATGATTATCTTTATTTGCTAGTTTTTGCTCTAATTCTTTGCTGCCTATGAGCTTTAGTTCTGCCTTTGCTCTTTCATTTACCAATTTTAACATCACTGACTCTTCTGCCTTTGCTTATATCATCTATGACTGTGTTTTGTGCTACTTTGTTTACAATTATATACACTTTGTAATACTTATGTATTTATTCTGTCTATATTTGTACATGCTTGTTTGTTTGTCTTTTCATATACTATGTGTTTCAAACAGATCTGTGATTCTAGGTCTAAGCTATTTTCTCAAAATTTTTATTTTTCAAGCTTGTTTGATGAGTTTGTCTTTTTTATACTTGTTTTTTGGCTGTTTTCTTCTACTGCTCTACTTGTTAGGTCTATTTCTGTTATTAAATGCAGTTTTATCATTAGATTTTCTGTTAGTCTTGATTTTTGTTTTTGCAAGTTTTGTGTTTTAGTGATCAGCAGAAAGAGTACATCTTTATTATTATTATTATTATTATTATATTAAGCCTAATATTAATCATAACTAATATCTTTTTTTTTTTTTTAACCTTAAGTAGTTATACTAGTACTTTATTAAGATTCTTGAAATTATATATATTTATAATTATATAGAATTTCCTAATATTCAAGTCTAGCATTACTTAGCCACACTATTGGTACCTAAATGCAACCTGTTATACTATTTTAGTTAGAGATAGACTGCTCATCTAATTACTTAAAGCCATATCAGAAAGGTTTTCTTCTTTCAGTGACAAGCATATCAATTGTTTTTAAAGCTTTTTTCTTCACTTAGTTTATTTTTTCTACTTTTTTTCCTTATTTTCTTCCTTTGCTACCTTATTCTTCTTTGCTCTTTTTTCTGGTCTTTTTTTAGTTTGAACACCTTTTTTTATTTTGCTTGTTATATTAACTTTCTTTTTTTATTTTTGTACTTTTTCATATCAGACTCTCTATACTTGGTTATAAAATGTATTTCATACTGTTCTTGTTACTATATCTATATATTTCTGTGATGTCTGTCTATTTAGAGTCTGACTGATCCTCTTTCCAACCTTATTCATTGTTAGCTCTTTTATTAAAACTGTTTTATTAGTAATTTTCTCTGCTTCTGTTTTTCCAAATAATGTCTCATATAGCACTAAAGGTGAAATTCTAACTTTTTCATTTTTTTTAAGACTATTCTATACTGATGCTATTACTATCTTTTGAATTCTCTTTTACAAGCTTTTTTGTCTGATGCAGCTTGCTAGATATGCTTAAGTTTCCTTTTCATCTTTTTGACATACTTGGCAGTCAGTTGTTGTATATATTTTTGGTCTTCTTCTATTTAATTCTTCTAGTGTTGGCAGGCTATCTATTATGCATTTAATTACTGTTGCTCTTCTTGTACTAAGTTTTCTTGTTATATAATGTATGCTCTTTGTTCTATTTATCTTTTTCCAAAAGCTTAACTAATTATATTGAGTGTTTTCAGTTTCTGGCTATAGTGATCGAATTGTGTTTGTTTTTCTTCAACTAGCTCTAATTTTGGTATTTGTAACTATTTTGCAAAAAAGTGTTGTTAGTATATCAACTTTTCTATTTTTCTATTCTAAGTAGTACTTTATCTTGTCACACTTAATTTTTTCTGTAAGTATTATCCTTCTATATGTTGCTTCTTTTTTTGCAAGCATATCTGCTCTGTCATTCTACTTATCATTACTATGACTTTTAATCTTGACTAATTCTATTTATTGTTCTTGCTTTTGAGTAGATTTTCAATATTCATTATTCATATTATATTTTTCTTTTTTAAGACTTTGTCATCACCTATTTCTTGAATTGCTTTGTTAATATGTTTTAGTGCTGCAAGACTGTCTATATGCACTTCTATACACCTTCTCTCTGATATAGTTAAAATTGTTAATTATATTGCTGTTAATTCTGCTGTTGTTGCTAAGAGCCAACCTTCAAGTTTCAGTATCATTTCTTCTTCTGACCAGTTTTCTCTGTTACTAATCTGCATTTAACCAATACCTATATTTTCTATATTATTTTTCTTTTTTTCTTTATATAATGCTCTATCTGTATAAAGAGTATATTTGTCTTTGTTTCTTCTTTTGTTTCTTGTTAGAATTTCTATTATGTAATCTGTAATCTTACTATCAAATTTTTGTTTCTTGATTAATTCTGTTTCTAATTCTTCTACTTGTTTTAGCTCAATCAAACTTCTTTTTTCTTTTCTCTATTCTTCTAATGTTCTGTTTTCTAGTATTTTTTCTAATATTGCATTAATCTTATTACTGTTTTTCTCTACTAATATTTCTGGAACTGCCTTTATATTATTGTTTTATCTTATCTATTTTCCACAATTATTTGTTGTTTGTTTTGCTTTATTTTCATATTCTTTGCATTTACTTATCTTAGTATATGTTTTGCCTTTTACTTTCTGTAATAACTAATGCTTAGCTAAGATTTTTTTCTTTTTTGATATCTTACTAAGTTACTGATTATATTTTGGTCCATGTACAATCCACTCTTTCTTTTTTCTATCTTCAGATATCTTTGCCCAATTAATTATTAGTGCCTGTGTGTTGTAGTTTCAGATTTTGTATTGGTTATATATTTTTCTACTTGTCTGTATTATTAATATTTTTTTCTCTATTTTACTAAACTATTTGGCTTTTTTCTCTTTACATGACAGTCTTAAAAGACTTTTAAGCTATTTTCATATAATTTGGTTCTCTTTTTTTATGTCTACTAGTTGGTTTGAATATATTAAACCCTATCCATTTATTGTGCTACTACTTGCTACCTATGATTTAGCTCTAATTAAGTCTCTTATACTTATTTCATACTCATGTACTTTCTACAGATGATTTTCACTCTAATATTTATTCTTATCTCTCTTGTATTAACTATTGTTTGACAAGCTAAGTTGTGTTTCCAATACTTCATTTCTTCTGATCTTCTTTCAAAGTCCTAAATGTTTTTTACTAAGTCTGTTTTTTAATATCTTTAAGTTATTCTAAGCTTTGTTAAATTACCTAAAGTGTCTTTTCTATTAAGTTTTGCCAATAAACTGCTTATTTGTTTTGTTGCTATCTTTTGACTTAGTGATTTACAATTTTCCAAATCCTTATGTTCAATTATGCAATTATTTGTTGTTCTCATCATATTGCACTTATGTTTTGCCAAACATATTATTGGCTAATGAATCTTGTTGATCATCTTTTCTGACATTTTTATTAACTGCAAAAGGTATCCTAATTTTGGAATTATTATTGTATTATTTAGATAAATGATCTGACTCATTGTCATTTTTTTATATCTGAGATCTTTAACTGTTTGGCTAACTATTTTTTTTGTTTTTTTGCAAACTAATAACTCTTTAATTATGCTGTTTAGCCAAATTTCTAATGATCTTATAATTTTGTTTCTTGGTTCTTATGTTATTTTGCTCTGTTCAAATGTGATTTCTCTATCTTCCTTTCTTAGTCTAAAATTTATTACTATGAGCTTTGATTTTACTCTATTTATTTCAATATTATTCACTTTGAAAAACTCTTCAGTGATTTCAAAAACTCTAAGCAATTGGCTTTTGCTGTTTGTAATCTATGTAGTGTAATTTGTATAAGCAATCACTGCTTATCTATATTTTGTGATACAATTAATGTCTGTATTTTTTAGTGTTTCTTGCTTTACTACATAGTCTAGTAATTTATCATCTTAAATTTTTTTCAACAGTAATCATAAAAAAGCCACCAGACAAGTAGAGAAATCATCTTTTTTTGATCTATACCATCTTCTGTTATTATTTCTTCTGTTAGGCTATAAGCTGTAATCATCTTAAGTTAACATTTACAGAAAATATTAATAATATATTTTATTGTTCTTTGTAGTACTTTGACTTTTTTAAGCATCTACTCCAAGCTTTCCAATAGAACTAAGTTAAATGCTTTCTTCATGTCTTGTAAAAGTATCTATGTTTCTTTATTTTTCTCTTGTGCTTCTTCTATTATCATATTTAGTATATGTATTAGTTGCTCTGTTAAGTTGCCAGACAAGCTTGCATAATTTGGTCCTTTGAGTATTTTTCTTTTCATAAATATTTGGCTAGCCTTCTTGTTATTATCTTTGTGACTAACTTTCTAAAGGTCTTAATTAATGCTATTGGTCTAATATTGTTCAGATTATATTCCTAGTTTACATCTTTTGAAATTAGATAAACTTGTACTATTTTCTACTTTTTAGGCATTTTTTCTGTTTCTAAAACCAGATTTGTGAAGGCTTTAAAGATCTTCTGTGATTTTTTTTCTGTTTATTTTATTAAAGTATAGCTTATGTCTGAGATTTCTGAAGCTGTATTGGCTTTGAGTTCTCTCAATGTGTCCTCCTATTCCTCTTCTTTTATCTCTTCTTCTAGCTTTTCATATCAGAACTCCTTAATTTACTCTTTTGAGTTGTATACTTTTATTCATTTTTCAGACATCTTTTTTAGCTTGGTTCTTCACTTTCTAAATTAATTTTTAAAATGTTTTCTTAGGCTATCTAAAACAGTCTTAGGTTCTGTTATCAAACTGGTTTTCTTTTTGCTTTAGATTATAAATCTGTTCAAAACTAACTTTTTGTATAGTTTGTTCAAAAGACTAGCAATCATTCATCCTTGATCGGTTTTCATTATTTCACATCTTTTATTTATGTTTTCTTCTATCTGTTTTCTTTGAACTCATTTCACTCTTCTTTTCTTCTGTCTTTCAAAATTCTTTGCCAGCCTTTTATATTATCTATCCATGCTTCTAACTACTATTTGTGTAGCTTTAGTAATACTACTTCTATTTCTTTACTAATATTTATAAGTTTCTTATTTATCTCTTTCTTTTTTTTTCTCTATCTCTTGATTTTTTTTTATTTTTACTCTTTTGATTATTTGTTGTAGTTCAATTATGTGCCTATGCTGCTATAGTTCTTTTAATAATGTCTTCTATTTGCTTTTGTGTTAAATATCTTTTTTTTTGAATCTTTTTATTTGTTGCTTCTATTATAGCTTTTTTTATTATATTCCATATATGGTCTAACATATTTATACAATACTTACTACTTCTTCTACCTTCTTTTAATTGCTTTAGCACTTTTTTTACTCTAATTGTACTTGAAGCTCTTTAGCAAATTCTTCTTAGTCTTCTTGTTTTGCTTCCTTATACAAATACATTGATTTCATTTGGTCTTTATATTTGGTTTCTGCATAGCTCTAATTCACAATTATATGTTCTAACTATATAATCATTGTTAATATCTTGTAATCACTACTTATTATACCTTCTGCTTCTTCTATATTGGTTTTTTGAAGATTAATTGCAATTGTTTCAGACAACCAGATATAGTTAATTCTTATTGCTGCTTTTTGACATGACCATATACATCAGCAAAATTATAGATGCAAAATATTTCAAAAGAATTTGCATAGCGCAAAAATTTTGAAATAATCCGAAAGAAATTTCGAAATTTTTGCAAAACGCAAAATATTTCGAAATATTGTGAAATAAATTTCGAAATTATTGCACTATGAAAAAATTTTCGCAATATTGTGAAAAAATTTTTCGAAATTATTGCGTAGCAAAAATATTTCGAAATATAGTGAAAGAATTTATCTAAATATGTGAAGTGCAAATAAGATGAAATAAATTAAGAAATTATTTGAAGAACTCAAAAATAT
>CAJVQA010006859.1:0-14424 GCA_910591915.1 Cetraspora pellucida | reverse complement strand
TTTGAAAAGTTTCATTAATTTTAAAATAATTAGGATTATTTCTATTTGGTTCTACAATAAGAAGATAATGATGATTACATAATTGATGTTGATTTGGTATAAGATGAGAATATTCTAATATAGTTAAAGTTCCACTTTTTTGAGCTTTTTTTGCTGCAAGTTCAGTAAAGTTACGAAAATTTAAAGTTTTATATTGACAATTTTTAATTGCACATGGACCAAAATTTTTTTTTGATGGCGACATTGTTATAAAAATCAAATTAAAAAATTTTAAAATTATATAAAATTATAATTTAAAAAAAATGGAAAATAGGTTATATTTATAATTTTTATTGTAATAATATAATAAATATTACAAAAATATTAACTATTATTACACAAAATTATTATTATCCGACAAAATAAAACTCATGCAGAAATAGTTACATTGTTGATGCAAATCTTACTTAAAATAATAACTAACTCTAATTAAATATAGATCTGCATCAAAAAAATTCTAATCTTCATATATATTTTACTCTTTTATATTATTATTATATTAAATATATAATTTTAAATAATACTTATAAATAATTTATTAATATTAATTAAAAAATTTTATTAAAAAAAAATACTCTTTAAAAACATTAATTTATAATAACTCTGATCAAAATGTAGCAATAAAATTTCCCACACAGCAATAAATTTGCCCACGGTTTCAAGAGTGACCAATAAAATAAGTAAAAAAAAAATATATATATATAGTTAACAAAAAAAAAAAAAAGAGATGGGGTCCTGTAGCCTAGTGGTCTAGGCGCCCCTTCCTCCACAGACAAGGTCGATGGTTCAATTCCAGCTGGAGGCAACTCTGTAATCTACAGAAGCATATGAATGTATGCAAAGCCCTGTGGCTAAGTCCATGTGATTAAAAGATCGGTATATAAGGAAGTTCCCGGAAAAAAGATTTCTGATATGGAGAGTTGGCACTTGATGCGAGAGAAGCAGTGAACATACCAGAAATAGAGAGAAGGCACACTAGTGGGTAATACAGTGAACATAAAAGGAAACTATAAAAAAGAAATAGACTTACTAAAATTCAAACACTTCTGGCACCAAACTGGTTCTAGTAGATATGTGATATACTAAAATTGGATAAATCTAAGGGGTAATCTTGGTACCATACTTAGTAAGTTTGCATTGAGGGTAAATTCGAAAGGACTATAGATACTTAGTAACATCCAATGTGGTGGGATTTAGATATAAATAGTAATTAGATAGCCCTAACCTGTTCTGTCATAAACATAGTAGTATACATTGTGTATATATGCAGTTAAGTGTTAAAAATCAGAAAGTTTAAATAGAGGACTCACAGGTGGGTTTCAGGTATGGCATCTAGTAGGTAACCTATAGGTGGAACCCTTAATTAGATAATAACTAAAGTTATACGTGTAACTAGTTGTACTTTCGTTGATATACTCTGTATATAATATGTAATCTTATACTACTACTAATAAAAAGACACACAGGCAAGACTGCCCTTAAAATAAAAAAAAAATAAAAAAAAAATAAAAAAAACAAAAAAAAACAAAAAAAAAAAAATAGTTAAAAAAAAAAAAAAAGCAGTGAAGTTTACCTATTGCAACGAAGCTGCTCGCTTCATGGCAGCGAAATTCCACAACCAAACTCCAAGCTGACAAAATCATGCAACTATAATGACTCCTAATACAACAGTTCCAAGAATGACTCTAGCAACGAAATAAGTGCATAAAACAAGAAAAAAATTGTTAGCTAATCAGAAAGAAAAAAAAGAACAAGAAACAAACATGACAAAGATTACTTTACAGCAACAAAGGACATTCCATTCACACCACACAGACTCCAAAAATTGTACTGACTATGATGACCTCAAAAATGATGACTTTAAGATCGACTCCAGCGAAGACTTCAGCAAAAACTCCAATGACGAAATGAATTAGAAAAGAGAAAAAAAAATTGGTAGTTAAGAAAAAAAAAACACAGAAAAGACAATATCCATCCACTAGGTCTATTTCGTCAAATTATATATGAAAAGCAATGATGCCAAAATCTATAACCAGAAAATATAGTACCCACCTAAAGGCCATACATCTGACTACTGATGACACCAGAAATCTGTCAAAGAGAGAAAGTTAGTAAGAAGCAATAGGACTACTGAAAGAGAAAAAAAAGTCAAAGAACTGGAAAAGACTACATATCTAAAAAGCCCATTTATCCCAACCTCATAGGCAGATATTCATTTGATTGGCTAATAAATTCAATTTAATTTTACATTATTTATATAGTTTAGAGTACTTTTTAAAAAAATGAAAACCAACTATAATAAAGTAAAAAAACGATATAGAAGGTTTCATTAGAACTGTAGAACACTATAGTCAAAAATAAGATCTAATTATCGTCCGTTTAAAAAAATTAGCTTAATAATAAGTTGATTTTATTGGGTCATTATTATACTAACTTGTTTAAATGGATTAGAATTGGATCTTATTTTTGACTATGGAGTTCTACAGTTTTAATGAAACCTTCTATACAGCCTTTTTTATTTTATTATGATTAGTTTTCATCTTTTTTAAAAAGTACTCTAAACTGTATAAAATGTAAAATTAAATTGAATTTATTAGCCAATTAGACAAACTTCTGCCTGAGTCCCAACTACGAGCCGAAAATGATAACGCCAGAAGCCTGTCAAAGAGAGAATAAACAATGAAACTAAGAATAATGCCCATATGAAAAGTTCAATAATTTCAACCATGCACCAAAAAAGATGCAGAAACCTATCAAAAAAGCTGGTATGAGTTAATAAAGCCAAGATTATACAAGGATGAACAATAAAAAAAAAAACCTTCAAACAAAAGAACAATACCCACCCAAAAGGTCCATTCGCTCATGCTTTTGCAATCACTAATCCACCCACTTCAATTAAATAGCAACAAGTTCACACTATGAAAACTCCGAAAATGACGACAACGATCAATTTCAGCAAACAGCATGTAGAAGAAAAAAGAAATGGTTAAAAAAAAAAATTCTGCCTGAACGACTTTTACAAAGGTGACAACTCCGCAACAATAACAGCAACGAAGAGTTTACTCCACAGCAATTCCAAAATGACACCAATAACACAATTACACCAAGAAAAAATAAAGACGTTAAAAAAGAAAAAAAAGTTTATATAACTTATTAATACCTAATTAACTCATTCACTTACCTAAATTTGCTCTTATAAGCAAAGTTTTTAAAGATACTGATCTATACTGATCTTTTTTTACAGAAGAAATGAGAGAGTTAAAGAACATTATGATATGCATTAAAAAAAATTTATTATGTAAAACTATGAATTGCCAATTAACGATGTGGTTTTTTATAGTAAAGGTTACTTTAAAAAAATTTTTTATGTTGTGTAACTCAGTAATCTTCAAGCCAATCAAATCGAATGTCTATCATGCTAATCAAAGGTCAGCCTCATGTAATGATTGGATGAGTGCTTTATCATCTGTAGGTAAGTACTATTCTCTTCTTCTCTTAAGTCTTTCCTTCCACCTATTTGTCTTTACTAATTCCTTTCTTCTGTGTCTTCTCTTGTATGCCCCAATCTGGGATTTCACTATGTTGATTCAGTGTTGGAACTCTTCTATTATGGTAATGGCTTTATAGTCACATGACTTGCGGTGAATGATCAACAATGGGTTTAGCTTATTGAGGTGGATGGGTTTTATTAGCAATGGTCACTGGAGTCTTATAAGACAATACTTGCACTTTTCTTAAAGTCGACTAAGTAGTTTGTGCTTTGCAGTTTGTAGTTACTTTATTATCCTTTTATTATTTCTATCTAAATCCTATCTAAATCCATCCTCACAATAGATAGTAGGTATAACCTAATAAATATGAAAAAAAGTAGTTAGGCAGGGGTTGAGACACATGTAGTGAGTATATATAGCATTAACTATAATCAAGTTTGATTGCAAATCTGAGTGCATAGTTAAAATTATTGTATTGTGTAAAGTTGTATTAATAGATGTATTTTAAAAAAAAATTAAGTGTTTGTGGATGTGGAAGTAGAAATAGATTTAGACATACTAGCCATTGGTTATAGCATGAGTCCGAGTCATAAATTAGTTCTTGTGATACTTTCTTGATGTTTGATGATGAAATGGGATTCAAGAAAGTAGAAGATTCGCTCACTGTATACTTAGCTCTCACAGTTGTAAAGAGTGCTATAGCCTGCTCTGTACATTGGGTCTGGTCATCATTAACTTGGTTTTCCATATAAATAGACTTAACCACCTGTCCACTTACATCATTCTTTTCTGAAAATAGCCTATGTTTAATAGGGATATTATAATTCAAAAATAATAGCTGCATTTATAAGTTCTACAGAAGATTCAATTAAAAAAAGTTGTGGCAGTGAGTAGATGAAGGAGTATCTTGGCTAAGAGTTTCAGTATAGGATAGATTTACATCAGTTTTGGTTTCATTTTTAGAAGGTTTTGGATTAAAAAAGAGATCATCTTTAAATTTTTTAAGAGAATGAAATTTAATTTTGAATTTTTCTTGAAGTAGTTTTTGTACTTGTAGATAAATTGAAGTTTTATATATTTCAAAAATCTCTGGAATTGAGATAGTTGGTTGTTTAAGAATATGAAAGTAAGTAATTATTCTAGCAAGAAAATGTGTGTTGACTGGCTTGCTTGTAATTTCAATAATAGCTTGGTGTTTATTAAGGTTGTTAATTTCATTATTTTCTACAGCTGCTCTAAGAAAAGCACAAAAATAAGAGTAAAAATAAAAACTATGCTGTTTGTAGTTTTCTACAGTGTTGTTGTTTTTAGTGAATTCTTCTTCTGCTTCATCAGCAAGTTTGTAAAGCAAAGGTAGAGGTATGGCATTGAGAAAGCTAGCTTGGTGTTTTTGATCTTTGTTGAAGATGGTAAAGTCAAATCAGGATTAATCCACCTAGTTGTGTTTTTGTTAGTGGAAGGAGCAGAGTATTTTTCAAATAATTTATCAAAGAAATCTGTTGATAAGTTTTCAAAATTGTGTTCAGTATCTGAAGGAAGAACAGTGTAAGGATTATCTTTGCTATATGAGCAAATGTGAATGTGAAATAGAGCAGCTTTGGTACAAAGTAGAGAGCATTCCTATAAAGAGTCAATTGAGGTAATTTTAAAGTCAGATAGGAGCAGACTTTTGCATGACTCTGCAAGTTTGATAGCAATTTCATATTTGATATAATTGAAGGTTTTAGTTTTAATGTTATTAACAAATTGTTTCTTATAATTTGCAAAGAAGGGTTTAAACCATAATTCGGAATTAGGTCTAAATTTCTTAAATGAAGGATGCAAAAAATTTGAAGAAAATCCTGTTTAGGAATATTAAAAGATACATTGATATTGTATTTTTCATTATTTTGTATTTTGAAAAGAGGTTGGTTAATGACATCTTCACTAATAAAATAGTTTAAGGAAAAGTATATTGGTAGTATATTAACTGTTTTGGCAAATTTTGAAAGGTCGATTGTTTGGTATTTATCTTGAAGATAAAGATGAATTCTAGCTAAATTTATCACTATTTGGAAACAATTTTGTAGTATATATGGAGGAATAGATTTGTATAAAGAAAGGATTTTAGCATAATTAAGTTTGGTAAAAAAGAGTAGTGGTAAATTTGTGAAGTAGAACTTTGAGAATTGAATGTAAGATATCAAATAGAATAGTGACTGATATATTAATAGTTGGGTTATATTGATAAATAATATCTGTAAGAAACTTGAGTTGGATTTTAGCCAAAGTTTTAATAAAATATTTAAAGAGACTGGTTTCTTTTTAGTTGCAGGTTTAGTAACTTTTCCTGATACAAAATTGATAAGATAAAATTTAATAAATTCAAAAATTTGTTGAGATAATAGTGTATTAAAGTTAGTAAATAGTTCTACTTTGTCGGTAATAGAAAATTTTTCAGACCAATCAAGAAGGTTTTTTTGAGTTTGTTGTAGGATTTTGAGTTTATTTTGTTTAGTAACTTTTTTTTTTTTAAGTAGTTGAAGAAATTGTTTAAAGATTTTGATTTTTTCAACTTTATCGATAAAAGCAAATTTGGCTGTATAGAATATTGTATGTTGCAGTTGATTGAGAGGTTGGGTTTAAGTTGCAAATTTCAATTTGAGATTTGAAATACAGGCAGAATGAGCAGAAAATCATATTAAATTTTAGCAGATGAGTCAAGAGAATATTTATCATTACTGAGAAAAACATATGAAATATTGGATTTGTGACAAATGATACAGATATGAGTATGTTGTATATAAGCTTTAATAGCTATAGTATTGGGTTTGAGGTTTGTAATAGTAGAAGAAGTAGCTTTAGATGAATTGTCATAATTAAAAGAGAATGATAGAATTTTGATAACAGGTGACTAAGGAATAGTATCTTTGGTTTTCTTAAATTAGTTTGAAGTTATATTCATAAGAATAGCAGAGCCAAAAGTTAGAGAAAAAGGTGTTGTAGATCTTGGCAGGAGTTGGTAATGATGAGAAGTAAATAAGATATAATAAGTTTTACAAAGACATAGAACAACAGAAGGTTGATGTAGTGCTTTAAAATAATAAATTTTGTTTTTTTTATGACATTCAGTTAAATGAATAGCAAATTGGATAGGGTTAATTTGTTGTAGATTGTTTTCTTTAACCATGGCACCAAAATGATCACTATACTTGTCTAAAAAATAATCTAAATCATATTGGTCTAGTTCTTGACTAATAGATATAGACATGATTGCTTCAGATTTTAATATAGATTAGATATATGGATTCTTGAATTAAAATAGATTTAAATGATATAGAGTGTGACAAATAAGAGGTGTGCCAGATAAAAGAGTGTGACAGATAAAGGGTGTGACAAATAAGGGATGTGACAAATAAGTAAATGTGATATATAAGAGGGGTGACAAATAGAAAAGTGTTACAAATACAGTCTTCCTCCTCTATAATCACCTCCTTTATAATCACAACTCCTATATTATCACGCAAAGTTTTGACCCAAAAATTTTTTATAAAAAAAACCTCTATATAATCACAAATAAAGTATAATCACTATCACACTATATAATAAAAATAAAATATATTTATATATATATTATCCCTTTATAAAATCACATTTCAATTAAATAATAGCATACTATATATATTGATATATATATGTACAAATGCATAGAAAATACTTAATTTAAAAACTTTAAAATAACATAGTTTACTATCTTTAGATAATTAATTTTGTGATTTATTTATTTTTTCACTTTAATAAAAGATAACTTAGCAGAGTTTAACCCAATTAGAGTCTACTATTCCTACTTTAACATTTCACTCTAATTATCCCCCCTCCCGATAAGTCAAATTCACATAAAATTAGTAGTCTAATTCAGTGATCCTAACTTAGAGCTTCGTGACATAATCTAGAGCTCTATTTGACCCTAATAACTCAGACCAAGTCTTTCACTCCTCTTTCGTAGCCTTCCAATATTAGGTTTAGATAGAGTTTGATTGTTTAGTGTATTGATCCAAGATAGTAGTTGTGTTGGTTGATATCTGTATTACCTATCTCTATAAAAAAAGCTTGTACAGTTATTGTAGGCATTGTTCAAAACAATGTTCGGAATGGAGTCGATTTTCTGAACAGGGTTAATGTTTGTACTGTTTTCATATCGATGTTTGTATGGAATGTAAAAAATAAAAATTTTTTAATTGAAAATTATCATATAAAAACATATAAAAAATGCATTCATTCAATAAACAGCCTTTAAATGCTCGAAACGAAGTCGATTTCTAAACAAAAAATCAAATATTTTCAGAATTTTCTGAATAATTCCAAGAGATTCTTTTTTATAGGACATATTTTGTGATTCCAGATCAGTCATCCACACTCATAACATGCATCTAATATAGCAATAAAATTGTGAATATGCACATTTTTTATGCCAAATATACTAGATGCATATGTAAGATCACAAGTCAGACTTGGAGCTAAACTTAATAAAGACTCGACTTTTGGAGTCAAGTCAAACTGGACTGAACCTTTCATATTCATAGATTCAGAGCATCGCGTTAGCATAAATATAGAAATTTAGTAAAGATTGATATATAATGGTTTTGCATCCTTTATACATATAACATATACACAGCTAAGAAAATAATGCAAGCAAAATGATTATGAATGTGTCTTAAAATAATAAATTGTATAAGTAGAAATGCTAGTTCTTTGAAGTTACTGTTTAACCGATACATATGCCAGAGCATTTGACAACCTTTCACATATATTATTGTTAAGTCTAAACAAAAACTTGACTAATAAATAGGTACAACCTTTCACTTATATCTTTTACTATAGCTAAATAAGATGCCAATTTTTAAATTATCAACCGTAACATAATTTTCCAAAGTATGATATGTAACTTTAACAAAATATAATACCACATTCAGAAATTAATAACAGTATATGCTTTATTTCAATAATACTATCGTGAACTACATTTTATAGACTGTATACAGTATAATGTTTATATTTATTTAATGTGCAAATTTTAGTTTATTTATTTTAGATATGTATTTATTCTTCATATAACTAATATATACAATTTACTATATAACAATGGTAAAACTATTTAATAACTTAGTTTTAATAATCATCAGAACTATCGTAGTTATCAGAAAACTCATGATAATAAGACAAATTATTGTCGTCAAAGAAATCATCGTCACAGAAAAATTGTTCCCTGAAAAATCATTACCATCAGAAAATTATTGCCACCAAAAAAATTATCATTATCAGGAAAAACATTACCATCATCAAAAAATCTTATTTCATTAAAAAAATTATTATTAATAGACATACTTTGATCTGCTGTTTTAAAAAAATCTGTAATAGGTTTTTGATTCATAGACTCAGTAATTTTTTGCTTCATTAATGTTAAGTATTTACGAAATACTTTTAAATCATTATTATTGAAAAAGAAATCATCACACATTTGTTGTTCAGCAAACAATATAAAACTTTTCAACCCACTTATTCCTTCAGCAGCAGTGATTTTTGGCGGTTCTTTGTCAGAATCATCTGAATCACCCTGCTCGTACTCCAATTGTTCTGCTAATACAGTTTCAACAATCTGGGTATCATTAAGTGTTTCTTCTGTAGGAATATGAGTTTGATTAACTTCTCTATATGCATCTATTTCTCGCGCAACTGTATCTTCAGTAAGATCAACCACTAATTTATATATTTCACTTTCCTCACGTTCAATTGATTCTAAGCATGTATTTTGTGCAAGTTCAACATCTTCATTTGATACCAAGAGTAAAATACCAGTCTTCATCCAACAATTTGTCATTGTTAACTCTTCCACTTCATCTTACAAAGCTGCTACATAATCAATGGCTTTCTTAATATTTAATTTATTTCTAACAGAAAATAATAAATTTTAATTTATAAAAAATTACATATAATTTTTGAATATGCAATACTTACTCAGAATCTCGAATGTCTAGTCTTCTCTCAAATTGATCTAAGATATGTTGAATATATTTTTTTTGATATTTTGACTTGAAGTATTTAATAATTCCCGCATCCATAGGTTGAAGATGCGAGGTAGTAAGAGCAGGTAAAAATTGAATTTTAATATTTGTGAGATTATAATCAGATAAATTAGGAAGTGTATAAACACTCACACGGCCTCTGCCACACTTGCCTTTACTTTGTCAAACAGTATTACGATTATTATTACGACCACGACCACGACTATGAATAAGACCATGACCACAGCCATAACCACGACCACGACCACTTCTATTTCCAGAATGCAGCTCCTCAGAATTACTATGACTAGACTCTTTATCAGATGAATATGAATTTGGATCATAATGACTTGTCGCGTTATCAAGTAAAAGCAAAATTTTTCGATTTTCACGTTGGAATTGGCTGTCAAGATCTTTCAACTATTCTAAAAATATATCACTTCGCATTCATGCCTTTGAGTTAGCACGATATATAACAGGTAGTGTAGAATGATTTATTCCAGATAATGCCCATGGTTCAATTGAAGATTCTATTACAAGAGGCTTTAATTTTTCGGTACCAGTAGCATTACATGCTAAAAGAATAGTAATACGAGTACGATCCTAAGTTTATTAACAATAAAAAAGGTTTAGTTTAATGAATAATTTTTAATCAAATTTTACAATAAAAAACAAACTATTATTAAATTAATAAAAATTACTTTCCTTTTTCCATCCTGAACGGGGTCGAAATGCCAACGTTTGGTTGGGTGCCATTCGAAAAAACAGACCCGTTTCATCCACATTAAAAACATTATTTAATGCATATTCTTGGATGATATTTTGTAAATTGCATTGGAAATTCTGGAAGGTCACTTGTTGACACACTACCAGCCTCCCCATGTAATTGAAATTTTCGCAAACTATTGCGTTTTTTAAATTGCCTTATCCAACTATTAGAGAATTTTATTTCATTATCAGGTAGTGATAAAGCTTTAAAAAAATAAGCAGCCTTCTCTTTAATAATCGCCTCAGTTAAAAATAACACATTATTGACAACCTGTTCAATCTATAACTTCATGGCTTGGTCCAGCAAAGGAAATTTTACTTTTCTATATCGAAAAGTACTTGATGTTATCTTATTTTCACTAACGGCTAACCATTATTTTTCTTTTTGAGAATTTTAGAGATGGATGAACGATCAAGATTACGTTGTGAATCTTGAGCATTAAAGTACTCTGCGATTTGTGTTTGTGTTTTATTAAGATTTTTTACATGATATTTGCAAATTTCATTTTTTAGACTATCACTAACTGCCGTGCATGTCTTTTTAGTAGATTGATTGGATATCATAATTGTAATAACAAAAAAACCAGGGTGGCCAAGAAATATGAAGGATATATTCCTCTTATATATGTTAAAGTAATTCTATATATTTTTAATGTCATTAAAAAGTTTTACAGTATTTTGCTTTCATAAATACACACAAAAAAGGCAGATCATGCCTTTGTGAATAGTGAAGGTTTTTAATAATTTAGAAAATAAGGTTAGCAGATAATTTCTCGAAACTGGTGAGAATCGATTTGTTCATTTATTACATCATATCAGTCAGTTCTCAATCTATTGTTTATTGATTAAATAAATACATTGGTGATTAAATAAATGTATCAAGTGTTGGAAAATAGGAATTATTAACATGTTTGTATGCTCACTTAAATATAACTTGTAGGATACATATTAATCAGCTTGCCAAAAATATACAAGCAATTGTTAGTGTCAATACGAAGGAAAGATTTTTTTTTTCATCTTAATTACATATTTTAATTATGTATTTAAATAATTACATATTTATAACCTTACAATTAGATACGCATAATAGTATTTTTTTTTCATGCTCAAATACGCTACTAACTTGTTCTTCTATAGCTGTTTAACCCAATTCTTAATTGTTATAAATATAATTTGATAATGAGAGCCATTTAATCTGGTTTAGAATCCAGCATTTTAAATTATGCTTTCTGAAAATTCTTGAAAAATCTGATCAAAATAAGACATGTACGGCTAATTTCTAATTCAACAGTAATACGATAATTCAAATTTTTGCATCAGACTACATTTGAAAAAATTTTAAAAACCAGATACAGGTTTTCTCTTAGACTTAATTATGAAAAGAGATTAAATGAGAATTACTTACACTTATGAATGATATTAATTTATATTGTAAGAAAAAGGCACTCAAACCTATCAATTAACAAATCTGTTAATACAATAAAGTGTTAAAAAATTTTTTATTAATTAATACATATGTTTAGATCAAATATGTAGTTTGTTCTTTTTTATGTTTAGAATTCTCATGTACGCTGTAAAAGTGAAACTGATCCGGAATCTCAAAAATATGGTTTCACGTATATTAACATATACTAAAACTATTTAAAACAATGGGGAGTTTCAAAGTTAACAAATAAGTGATGCATTTAGAAAATAAATAGGATTTTTTCAATAGCATTTTTACTATATTGAATTATAAATTGGAAAAATAAAATAAGATTTTCAGATATTAACTTTAAAACCCCCTATTACTCTAAACTATTTAATATCTGTTTAAACCCTAATAATAGAAGGCACAAAAGAGATGTGGAAAGACTTGGTCCGAGTTACTAGGGTTAATTAGAGCTTTAGATTTCATCACAAGTTATTTAGAAATCACAGGATTATACAATTAACATATTGGGAGAAATTAGAGTAAATACTTATATAAATAAGTATTTGAACTCTACTGAGTTCTACTCAAAACTGAACCGAGTTTCACTCTACTTAACTCTATCTGAGTCTCTCTTTATCGAAGTGAAAAATATGGGTCTTATATACTTTTTGATCTTCACTGTGTATAGAAATACTTTTTACTAATGTCTGCTATTCTAATATGTATCACAAACACCTGGGCCACTTAACAATATGTATATAAATATATTATAAGCTTTTTATAACATATAAACTAAATAAATTACCCTATTTGATATCAGGAATATATTTTTATATTTTGTAAAATTTAAACCATTATCTTTTTTTTATATATTTTATATTTACTCCTATATATTCACATAATATAAATTATATATTAAGTGTGATTATATATGGTAGATTTTATATAATCACATTCATTTATAATCATGGTTTTGTGTGATACAAACCAGGTGATTATAGAGGAGGAAGACTGTAGTATGTAACACTTTTGTAGATCTATTTGTAAATTAAGAGCAACGTTAAACAAATTTGTATAAATTTAAAAAGAATACAAATATATAATTAGATTTTGTTAAAAATAGATTGTGTAATATGGATTAGTAATCCTGTTTGGGTGAGTTTGAACAGAAGTAGGCTACAGAAAACCTCCCAAAAAATAAAAAATAAAAAAATAATAAAAAATAATAAATTTTTGCAAGAGGGTTCAAGTATTTTATTAATAAGTCAATCAAATTTGGTTCAACTTTGATAAATAATATATAAAAATGAAGCTATTAATGAGCTCTTTCTGTTTGTTCTAATAAGCAAGAGCAGTATACTTAATAAATTTCTATGATAAAGTAGATAGAAGAGATATAGTATTTAATTATTATATCTCTGTGGATAAGGAATTTAGAGATATAAAACTTGGTTGCCTAAGTGTAAAATTATACCAGGAACAATTTTACTTAGATGTTCAGAAGTAGTTTACTTAATAAAATATTGAGTTATAATCAGGTTTGTGCTGTAGAAAGTTGGTATAAGGAATTGTTAGAAAGAGTTCATAATTTGTGGCTTTATTATTAATTTTACAATATTGCCAATATCATAAAGGATAAAACAATTTCAAATTATAATTAAATTGTCTTTAAATTTTATAATAGATTAATATAAATTAGTTTAACAGTTTTCTATAATGTTTTTAAAAATATTGTTTATTATTTTTACTAAAATTTAAAATTTTAACTTATTTGATCAGATTATATTAAGTAATCTTTGATGATTTAATTTTTATATTTTTTATAAAACTATATTTTTTGATAATTATTATTTAGATAAAATTTTATTTTATTTCTGATACTAAACTATAGCTTCAAAGTATCTAATAAATAATAAATATAAAAATTTCAATATTTTTGTTTATTTTGAAATAAGTTTTCATTTTAATAATTGTAAAATAATAATAAAAAATAATAATATTTATTATTTTTTTAATTTAGTTTATTTAATAAAATTAAACAACTAAACTTTTTTTTATTTATTTATATAATATCAAGTAGGAAAAATAAAGATACATTTATATATAAATTAAATATAAATGTATAACTAAAATATTATTTCTAAACTACACTATTGTTGTTATATGCTACATTATCTAGTATGATATTATCCTTTAGTTTTCTGTTTTAGTTAAGTTAATTGACATGAACTTAACTACAGAGAGAGTAAAAAGAACCCTTAAGATTATTTAATTAGTAAAAACAGATATATATAATAAAGTTTTGAGTAAGAGGTTTAGAGATAAAGAGATCTATATTAGTATTAAAAATGTAAATAATATTGTTAAAGTTTGTAAATTGAGGAGTAGATAATCAGATATTGTTTTTTTTTTTAGTAAAGAATGTAATTTCTTGTAATAATTCTTATTCATATTGTTTAGTATTACGAGTTTGCCAGATAGTAGAGTTAAACCAAATAAGTAATAAGTTAGATAAGAAAATAAGAAAATTATTAGTTAGTTTTTTTTAGAATAAGTTGAAGTTGGTTATATTAATTAAAGGTTATTGTACCCTAAATGAGTAATAGTATTGTATTATATATATTTAGATTAAGAGAAGTGTTTTGTATAATAAGAATTTGTATTATTGCAT
>CAJVQA010006858.1:0-14426 GCA_910591915.1 Cetraspora pellucida | reverse complement strand
TATCAAGAAAATTGGCATGTAGGTTAAGAGTTTTGTCAGAATTAATATGACAAAGTAATTTTGTAGCCAAATTTGTAAGAATAAAGATAGTGCACTTGTTGGTGATTATATTGGAGTTAAGGTGACATTCAGAGCAAATAGTAGTAGTAGAAGAAGGATCATTAGAAAAAGTTGATGATTTATATATTAATATTTTTATACTAAAGTTTATAATATTATAAATAAAAGTATTTTTAATTTTTACATTATAATGATAACACTGTATAGAAAATTCTTACAGATATATGCAATATCTAAGAGAAAAATATAACTTCTGTTAGATATTATTAAAAAACTATATTTTTCTTTAAAGCAGTTTAGAAAAAATAATGCAATACTAATAACTTTACTTTGTTTATTAAAAAGGTAATAAACTTTGCTTATAGGAATTACTCTAGAGAATAAGTATCAATACAGTTTATAATCAAAAGCTATTTATTAAAGTAATAATAAAAAAGCTATTTTTAAATTTCTGTTTCTAAAAAATCTCAAGATGTGTTTTACAATATTAGAAAAAAGAGAAGTATCTGTTGCTTAATTAGACTTGGAGAATTAGCAAGATTTATATATCTGTAAGCTAAGCAACTAAGTGACCAAGTAACTAAGTAACTAAGTACTAAATAACTAAGTAACTAAGTATTAAGTAACTAAGTAACCAAGCAACTAAGTAATTACTAAGCAACTAGAAGGTTTTAGCAACTAATAATTAATAATTACTAAGTAACTAATTATTAAGTAACTAAGCAACTAAGTGGCTAAGCAACTAAGTAACTAAGTAACTAAGCAATTACTAACTAACTAAAAAGTTTTAGTAACTATTATTATATTAACAATAATACAATAATAAGAATAACTAATACTAAATAATAATAATATAATAATAACAATAAATAATAAAAATAATTATTATTCATTCTATAACAATAGTTAAAATTATTAATTAATATATAAAAAATTTTTAATTTAATACTAAGAAACAATCTATATTAAATTTATCTAAATTTGTATAAATATAACAAATTTAAATAAGTTTTAATTATTTAAATAAGTTTGGATTACAGATAAATTAATTAAATAATCTTTTTATAAAAAAATTATTTTATTTAAAAATAAAAAACTAATTAAAAAAATATATTTATAAAATCTGTATTAAGTTTATACATGTTACTAATTATTATATAATATTTATTAAAAATTTTAACTATAATAAAATTTTTTAAATTTTAAATAAAAATATTTAATATTTATTTATTTTATTTATTTATTTTTTTTTTTAAACTTAAGCAGTTATACTAATACTTTATTAAGACTCTTGAATTACTTTTGCAATTATATAGATTTACCTAACAACTAAGTCTAGCATCATTTAGCCACCTACAGGGTACCTAAGAGCAACCTGTTACACTACTTTAAACAGAAGTAGGCTACTTGTCTGACTACTTAAAGTCTATAATAAAAGGGTCTTCTTCTTTCTACAACAAGCCCCAACATTGTTTTTCTAGTTTTTTTATTAATTCTATCTTTTTTTTCTTTTGTTTGTTTCTTTTCTTCTTTGATTTTTTGCTAATTTGCCTTTTCTTTCTTCTTTAAATTTTTTTTCTTTATTTTTTTTTTCTTTATTTTATTTGTTATGCCTTCTTTCTTCTCTCATTTATTAATCTTTTCATATCATATCCTTCAAACTTGTTTATAAAATGTATCTTATGCTGTCTTTGCTACTGTTTCTATAAACTGCTGTCTTGCCTTTGTATTTAGAAGCTATGTTAGTCTGTTTTGCATCTTTTTCAAGATTAAACCTTTGATTAAAGCTTCTCTCATCTTTATTTCTTCTGCTTCACTTTTTCTAAAGAGTGCTATATATAGTATATATGATAGGATATGAGTTTTTTCTTCTTATTTCAACCTTTTCTAAACTGTTGCAATAGTCATTTTTTGGATTTGTCTTCAGAGGCTCTATTGTCTTTTGCATAATGCTAGATGTGACTATGTTTCTTTAACTTTATCTTGACATACTTGGCATTTCATTGTTGTATATATGTCTGGTTCTCTTTTATTAAGTCCTTCTAAGATTAGAAGTTTATCTATTATATACTTTAAAAATATACATCTTCTTGTATTACTTCTTCTTATTGTGCAATATACTCCTTTGGTCATTTTTAGCCTTTTTCAAAATTGCATTTAGTCATAAATTATAATTTCTGTTTTGGGTTCTAATTTTCTGATTGCATTTGTTTCTTTTTATTCTGCTTCTAATCTTGCATTTGTTACTAATTTGCATAACAATCTTGCTAGTATATCAGTTTATCTGTTTTCCTACTCTAGGCAGTACTTTATCTCTTTACAACTGACTTTTTAAATTTGTATTATTTTCTCACTTATTGTTTCCTTTTTTGCAAGACTATCAGCTTTGTTGTTTTACTTGTTCTTGCTATAACTCTTAACTTTTACTAACTTTATCTGTATACTCTTTATGTTAATAAGATTTATAATTCTCTTTATCTATATCCTATTTTTCTTTTTAAGGAATTTCATTCTATCTATCTGCTCTAAACTTCTACTAATATTTCTTATTACAGCATTACTGTCTATATATATCTTTACTTGTCTTTCTCTCAGTATTGTTAAAATTGCTGCCCATATTGCTACTAACTCTGCTATTGTTGATATTATTCATTCTTCTAGTCCTAATAATGTTTCTTCTGATTACTTTTACATTTTATTTATTTAAATCCATTTTATACCTATGTTTCTGCTTTGTGTTTCTTCTTTGATCTTTATATTTGCTTTTTTTTAAATATTAGCAGTAAGGTCATGCCTTTAACTTTATTGAAATTCAATTGAAGTTTTTACAAAGAATCTTTATATTTACAGCACTATCTGTATATATAATATATTTGTTTTTGTTTCTTGATAAGTTTTTTCTTAATATCTTGAAGATTTCTTGGTTAATATTCTTATTTAGTTTCTGTTACTTGATTATCTCTATTTCTAACTCTTCTATTATTATTGGCCCTTTAAGCTTCTGCTCCCTATCTTTCAACTTTTCTGTTTCTACTTTTTTTATCAACTGGTCCATTGCTATCTTGATTTTGTTATCCTTCTTTTTCATTAATGTATCAGAAATTACCCTAATCTTGTTATTTATTCTTATTTATTGCTAGCAGCTGCTTTCTTTTTGTCCTTCTTTTTCTGTACATCTGTCACATTTGCTAATTTTTGTTGCTATCTTACTTTTCTTATCTTGTATTTGTTAATGTTCTAGTAGAACCTTTTTTTTTTTCTTCTTTATTATCTTTCCTAATTGTTTATCATCTTGTGCACTGTATATTATTTACTTTTTTTTCCTTTTATCTTTTGATATGACCTTTCATTCTGTTTTCATTGCTTAAGTATTATGTCTATTTGTCTTAAAGTATTCTTGAATTTTCCTATTTGTTGGTCCTTTAAGCACTTTGGACTCTAATTCTTTAAACCATTCTGCTTTTTTGCCTTTACTTGAATGTTCACAAAAGTTTTTAAATTGTTGCCATGTGATCAGCTTCTTGTCTTTTGTGTCAAGCAGTTGGTTTAGGTTAATTAAACTTTTTTCATTTATCCCCATTCTACTTCTTTTCCACAAATATGTTTCTAACAATTTTTGTATTTTGGTACTGTATCTAAATATTCTCCATAGATTATTTTCAGTCCTTATGCTTATTCCTAACTCTCTTGCTTTTATTACTGTTAGACATGCTAAGTTGTTCTTTCAACACACTTTGTTAGCTAATATTTTCTCTAACTTCCAAATATTCTCTCTTAAACCTGCTTTTTGACAATCTTGTATTATTCTTAGCTTTATTAGCTATCTAAGCTATCTTGTCTGTTTAGTCTTAACAGTAGGCTGCTTATTTGCTTTATTATTAGCTCTTGTTGTAGTATTCTATACCCACTAAGATCTTTATATTCTATTATGCAATTTTCTAATGTTTTTTACAAATTGCTTTTTTGTTTTGCTAGATATATTATTGGTTGATGTATTTCATGTATTTCCTTTTTTGAGATTTTGGTTAATTGAAGCATATAGCTTAGTTTTGGGATTATTACCATATTGTTTATATAAGTAATCTTCTTGTTGTCATTTTTTTGTATTTGAGATATTTTATCATCTGACTAACTATTTCTTTAGCTTTTCTTTTAACTAATACTTCTTGCATTCTGTTGTTTAACCATATTCCTAATGACTGCACAATTTTGTTTCTTGGTTCTTTTCTTACACTACTTTTGCCAAAAGTTACTTCTCTTTCTTCTTTTATAACCTTTATGTTTATTACTAGCAGCTTTGATTTTGATTCATTAATCTCTATATCATTCATTTTAAAAAACTTCTCAGCTATTTCTAGAATCTTTAATAACTAATCTTTACTGTTTGCAATCTATGTTGTATCATCTGCATATGCAATTGCTGCTTGGCAAAATCTTGTGACATTATTGCTTTGCATTTCTTCTTTAATTTGTTGTTTAACTGTATATTCTAGACTTTTATCTTCTTGTACTTTTTCTAGCAATGAATTATAGAAGAGGTGCCATATTAATGATAATATTACTTCTCTTTAATCTATTTCATCTTCTGCTGTTACTTTTTCTGTTAAGCTATAGGCTGTAATTATTCTCAGTTGTTTTTTATGAAAAAGATTTAAGATATATTTTATTGTTCTTCTAAGAATTTTGACTCTTTGCAATGCCATTTTGAAACTTTTGAATAGAACTGAGTCGAATGCCTTCTTTATATCTTGTAGGAGTATCCATACTTTTTTGTTCATCTCTTTTGCCTTTTTTATTATTATATTAAGTATATGTACTGGCTGTTCTGTTAAATTTTCTGATAGACCTACATAGTTTGGTTCTTTGAGCACTTCTTTTTCTATAAACACTTTGATAAGCCTTTTTGTTATTATCTTTATTACTACTTTTCTAAATAGTTCAATTAAAGCTATTGGGTGAATATTGTTTAGGCTATATTCCTACTTTATGTTTTTTGGTATTGGATAAACTTGTGCAATTTTCTATTTAATTGGTATTTCTTCTATTTCTAAACAAAAATCAGCAAAGGCTCTAAAGACTTACTGCATTTTCTTTTCTGCTCATTTGAGTAATATATAACTTATAATCAATATGTCTGAAGTTGTTCTTATTTTAAGTTCTCTCAGTACTTCTTCTTATTTTTTTCTTTTAATGCTTTTTTTTTAATTCTGTATACTATTCCTCTTGAATATGTTCTTGTGGTTTGTAAACTTCTTTCTACCTTTCTAAAATTTCTTCTAAATTGTTTCTTGTAATGTTCTGCTATACTAATTTTAACTAATTCTGATTCTATTGTTAAGCTCATTAGTTTTTTTTTTGTTTAATAAATCTGTTAAGTGTTATCTTTTTGTAAGCTTTGTTTAATAGACTAGCTATTATTTTCTCTTAGTCTGATTTAATTATTTTACATCCTTTATCTATATTTTCTTCTATTTGTCTTCTTTGATCTTGTTTGCATTTTTTTCTTTTTTTCTCCTATAACAGTTTCTGCCAACCTTTCATATCTTCTATCTAGGTTCTTAACTATTGTCTGTGTAATTTTGGCAACTTTGCACCTTTTTTTTCTTTTATTATTCATAATTTTTCATTTATTTCAGTTTTTTTTTTTTTGTCAATTTTTGACCTTCTCTTGTTTTTGCATATTTAATCAATCTTTGCAACTCTACAATGTTCTTTTCTTGGTATTGCTTCTTTTAATTGTTTCTTCTATTTGTCAGTATATTATATACATTTTTTTTAGGCAGATGCTTACTTGCTGCTGTGATGATTGCTTCTTCTAATATATTCAATATACTGTTTATATTGTTTGTTTCTTTCTTTTAGATGTTCGTTAGCACCTCCTTGACTTCTAACTGTTTTTGCAATTCTTGTGCATACTTTTTCTAATTTTCTTTTTTTGCTTTATTATATAGATATACTGTTCTTAATTGTCTTTTCTTTTTGATTTTAGCTTTGCTATATCTTGTCATCATATGTTTAATCCATATTTCTGTTTTTATTATTTTATGATCACTTTTAGTAATTTCTTTTGTATTCTCAATTTCTGCATTCTGTAGACCTAAGGCCAATTCTTCTAATACCTATATATAGTCAATAAGGTAGCTGCATAATGTCATTGTGCAAAACCAGAAACAGAAAAAGAGAAAAAATTTAAGTTAATTAAAATAATAGAAATTAAATTAGTAAAATAAAAACATTATTCAAATTTTTTTTTAAAATTTATTAATGTAATAAAAATAATAATTTTATTTGTTTTATTTAGTGTATTTTAAATAGTTTTTATAAATTTTAAAGTAGAATATTGATAATCACACCATAAAACTATTATTATAGACAATTATTAATCTAAATATAAATTTTTGTATAACATAGTTATATAATATAAGAAAACAATAAATAAATTTTAGATTATAGAGTTGAATATATGATAATATACATAACTCATAAATCAGATGATGACAGATTGAGTGATAGATCAAATTAATGAAATGATTAATTAATTAAATGCATAAAGTGAGTATTTATTAGATAGTTTTATTTATTTATAGGAATAATATAATTATAGTATAAAGTTAATTTGGTTAATCATATGAATAGTATTAAGTAATAAGTATAATATAAAAAGGTCAACAGCTTAGTAAATAGTAATGATTTTCTTGACATAAATGAATAACTTATCAATTGCCTACTCAGGATCTTTGGTAATAAAAATAGATAATCTATAAAAAGACATAAAGATAATAATGAATCGAGGTAATTTAATAAGACTAGAGATTGGTATTTTACACTTATTAGTGAAGTGTGTTTAATCATTGCATATTGTAACTTATGTAAACATTCAAATTATAATTAAGCATACATTAATGATAAGTATAAGATGGTCATCTTTAGTCAAAGCATAAAATAAGTACTAGTAATTACAGATAACATGATTAAATTTAAGAAATATAAACATTATTGTTTAATTAGTAGTATGAATATTTTGGAATTAAATAATAGATAAAAATATCAGTTATAAAGGATAATATTTTAGCATATACAAAAAATAAATAATAAATTGATTGGTTTGATTGTTTACATTATGAATTATAAATTGTTAACTAATCATAGTTGTAGTGTGGTTTTATTATTATTAAGTCGAATATTAGAAGTACATTTCTCTAATTAAATGAGATAATAATTTTAATAAATTTCTTATATTTATATAATTTATAAAAATTATACATATTTGTCTTTATTAGATTTAATTAATTAGTAAGTGTTTTAAGATAGATATACAGGAATCAAGCATCAGTAATAATGTAATTATAATTATAAATATTATTTATCATTGAAAATATGCATAGGTAAAAGTGTGAGTTGTGTCAAAAAAAGTTTCAGAGTTGAAAAATGAACTTGCTACAAACACTGCTGACTAAAGAATCTAATCAAAATATTATAATTATAATAACCAAACCCTAATATTGGTAAGAGTTGATCAAGGTATAAAAAGAGTTGGTTCAAATAATTAGGTTAATTGGAATTTTAGTAATAGTGTTGGACTTAGATAAGTGTTCAAATGTTATCTTATTAAGTAGTTTATTTGCAGTAGTATTTTTGTTAATACTTTTCTTCTTTATTCTTCTGTAAGTATTGTAGCAAATATTGTAATCAAATGTAGTAGTAGAAGGTTATAGCATCATATACGCAATCATGAATCAGAGAAGTTTATATATAATGATGTTAATTATAAATTAAATTATGATTGATTTTTACTATATAAGGTTTTGTATTACTACAGTAATCTCTCTTCTTTTTACTTGATATAGAGACAAGAGTTTATGATAAATGATTTTAATATTTTAAGAGAAAAACAGTTAAATATATTTATTAATGATTTCAGAAGTTTTGAACTTCAAGATTTGCTTTATTTTTGATACAAAAGTTATTTTTTTTATAGTTTTTATATTACTATTATATAAGACCAGATTTTTTCACTAAAGTTACTTAATATATTTAGTTCACAAGTCTATTTAGTTCAATAAGTTTAATAAGCTCATGAAATTTGATAAATTAAATAAATTAAATAAGTTGAATAAGTTGAATAAGTTGAATAAGTTGAACTTTCAGATGAGATAATGACTTTTTTTTCATTTTTGAACTTTGATATATACTAATTATTAATTAATATATATATTTATGTCAAGCAATACTAAAAAGGAAAATAAGGAGTAACT
Source organism: Cetraspora pellucida (assembly GCA_910591915.1). Classification (NCBI taxonomy): domain Eukaryota; kingdom Fungi; phylum Glomeromycota; class Glomeromycetes; order Diversisporales; family Gigasporaceae; genus Cetraspora; species Cetraspora pellucida. The sequence goes on along the minus strand of CAJVQA010006858.1, from coordinate 6,111 downwards.
GAAAAAGAGAAATAGTCAAGTAGTTGAAAAAGAAAAAAAATCAAGAAAAAGTAAAAAAAATATAAATTGTGGCAATTAGGAAAGTTCTATAACATGCATAAACTTGTTAAGCTTTTATTTAGAAAGTAAAGAATAAAGAAGCAAAATACTAACTTGATATAAGGTTTGATAGAGCATAATAATAAATATAAAATAAGAAAATCACAATAAATACTTAATATATGGGCTTGGTACTGTAAAAAGAAATGAAATTAACAAAAAAAGATCTTCAGAAAATTAATTTTTATGTTATAAACTTTATAATAAATCATAAAAAAATGCAAACTTTAAAAAGCTATACTGTAAAATTTTATTCATATAACTACTTTTGTATTTTAAGTAAAAAATAATTCTAAACTTATTTTAAATCAATTTATATAAAAAAATATCATTTGAAAAAATTTTTATTTTTATTTTTTTTTATAGCACCTAGCTCATATATATTATGATACAGGTATATATATTTCAGAATTATAATAAAAATAAAAAATGAAAGAATTAATTATATTTATTATATGACTGTTGACCACTGGGTTAATTGTTCTTAATGTGTCCTTAAATTTTTAAATAAGATGTTCTTAAAGCACATTTTTCAATATGTGCAAATTTTGCATGAAGCACAGAAGATAATTATACATTTAACACAGCTTTATTAAATGGTTATAAAATGAGTAAATTATCTAATCTTTGTGATCTGGAATGCATTACATATGCACTATTGCATGCATGCTTTTTAGATAGATCAATAATCATTTTTTTAAGAGTATGCTCTTGTAATTTAAAGTCTGTAAATGCAAATGTGAGTGTTATAGGAAGCTGAAAACACTGAAATCTTCTACAAATTTTAGATCTATTATGTTTCTTAAAAGTGTATACACATGAATGTTTGATAGAATAAATTGGTACATGATTGGTCAGAAGCATTTTGTAAGTTCCAGATGTCTTACCAATTAGTTCAACAATTATATATTTTGAAAGATTTTTTAGTATTATAGCATTTTCTCAAAAAGAACTGTCAATAGAATCTTTATTATACACAATCTGTCAAAGAAGTTCTAATGTGCTATTTGCTAATTTATCATTAGTACAAATATTGACTATTAAAATAACTTTCATATTAATAGATAAGAGTAAAATTTCACAAAGTGCATTCTCTTTAATATCGGATACAGATAAAAATTTGAGTTGGTTATTTTCTGTAAGAATTCTTTGATTATAGAAGTCTTGTGCACAAGAGTGGATAATGAGCTGATTATTATTATAAGCATGCTCTTTTGCAACTTCAAAATTAAGTTGAACATAAAGATTATTTCTTGTTATAAGAAAAGTGTTATCTTTCCACTCCTGAGAATTGATTTTATGATTATTAAGGATTCTTGATTGCAATGCCAATATTTGGATTTCAGTAAGATTTTTATTACACATATTTTCAAGAATGTTAATATAAAAGGGATTATCTATTTGATGCATTAGAATTTTTAACTGAACAGCATGTTTAACACTTAGCCAAAGACCTCTTTTTGTCATAGCATTAACAGTTTGGAAATCAATTGACAGAAGGTCAACATTACATTTTTGCTTTAGGCTTTTTGAATATTATGGATCAGGCAGAGTAGAAAGCTTAATAATTTTGTTTGGTATATACAATGCAGTGTCTAAAACAGATGGTAATTGTATAAAATCTCTAGCAAATAAAATGTTTATTCTAGCAAAAGAAGCTGAATCATCTATTATTTTTATTTTTTTTATGAAAGTATGAAATTGATTAAGGAGTTTGTGCCTAATTATAGAAATCTTGTCTATGATCACATATTCTATTTTAGACCAATATTCTTAAAGCTGACATAGAGATTCATTTGATGAATTAAAAAAGTTATTTTTATATTTATTAAATTCAAAACTACATGCAAAATGTATAGTGCTTTCACAAATATTTATTGCAGCAATTCTGGTAGAAGCCAAAACAATAAAAGAGTCATATTGTAAAGTATGCTTGAAGTAAGAACAAATTGCTTGGATAACTCTAGATTTACTAGTTCTGCCAGCACCAGTAAGATAAAATAGCAATTAGGATGGTTTATTTATACTTTTTTGTTTATTTTTCTAATAATAATTACAGAAAAGGTAGTAGGCCTTTTTTTGTTTATCATTTAATCCTAATGCAAATTGGTTTAAAGAGTCAGTATATTCTTTTATTAGAATACTATTTAGAGATATATCTTCACAAGTAACATGTAAAAGATTTAAATGAGCATTCAGCTTGACTTTTTCTTCATAAGCAGGACTATTACTATAACTTTGTAATATTAATTTTCAAGAAGAGATTGTAGCTTGCCAAATTTTTAGAAGGTTAGCATCATAGACATCACTTGGACATATTGTTTCTGACTTAAAGTTATTAATAGAATTTATTTTATTTAGAGATGAAAATTTTTTTAATAAAAATCTTTCTCGAATATGCAAAAAGTTCATAGCAGAGTTAATTATTTTAATATCTTTTAAACTAGACTTAATAATCATTTCAGGATTAAATTCAAATATGCCTTTATCAAAGTGGTTATTTGTTGGTAAATCATCATCAGAAAGAGCTGGTTCATTGTCAGTATCATATCCAGTGACAAAATGCTCTATATGACAGCCTTTGCAAAAATAGGATCTTTTATTGCATTTTGACATAATTCTTAATCAAGTATAGTCTCTTCAGAACATCTATATAGTAATTCTATATTATAAATTATTGATTTTAAGCATGATGATAAAACAGAGCTATCTAAAAACACTTAACATGCTTTAGCCCAAGAAATATAATTTTCTCAAAGGTCTTAGACAGTTTTTTATAGCTTAAAAAGCATAAAAATATATAGTCCATATCATTTAACATTTTCAGCAACATCTTTTTTAGATATTTCTTTATTACACAATACCACTACTTATTCAGTTTCTCGTCTTTTATATGATTGGATATGTGTTTTATATTAAGAATAAATATTATAGGATCCACAAACATGATTATGATCATATTCATCTTTGCAGAAAAGAAAACAATCAACATATGATTTGTTTTGTCTAAGAATTAGCTTGATAACATCAAAAGTTCATGAGAATTTAATAAAACTTTCTGAATAGTAAAAGCATAATCATAGAGACAAATATTATATAGTACTTTGTCTCAAAATTGATAATTGATCTGAATATTTGCAGCAGTTAGATTACTATTATATGATATTATTAGAAATGATTCAGGTACAGGATCTTCATTATTTTGTTTTTTATCAAAATCTGATTCTTTATTTGATTCAACATCTGCCTCATCAGTATTACCAATATTATTGAGAATTTTATAAATATTTGATCATTCTTCAAGAGATAAGTCTCAAATGTTTGAAGATAAATTGAAGCAAATTTGTTTGATGTATAATGGTCATAGATATTTAATAAGTACACAGAAACTTGTGGGCTTGTAAGCTCCACTTGTTCAGCTATTTTATTAAGGCATTTTGTTATAAGCTTGCATGATTTGTCTATAAGACTATATGAAATTTTATTAGGATTTTGTACTAAAAAAGTTTCAAGAGTAGAAGCACATATTAAAAAAGAACTATGTATACTAATATCTAATTTTGTGATATAATTAGTAATATAATGAATATATGCTAGTACAAGTTTTTGAGTAGATATAAATTTAATATTATTATTTCTCTACATGCTGCTATTATATATAGGTTGTAGTTATTGAAAAAGGCACTTGTATGCTAAATTGTGATGATGCCTTGTTTAGAAAAGATCATGCCAGGTGGATCTACAAGTTCTCTTGGAAAGTTAAATCTATAATGTTTTTGCAAGCTATGCTTAAATTTTTTGCAAGTTCGAGTATGATGATGAAAGAGTGTACATTTGCAGACTGAAAGCAAGTCTAAATGGAATTTTTCTTTAAAGTTATATGATCTAGGGTCAGGTATAAGTAAAAAAGAAAAATGCATTCATTTTTCTATAATTATTCTTGGAAATATATATACAGCTTTAATCATATTATTAGTTATAAAGTTATTTTCTTTTATAAGATAACTAATATCTTCTCGAATAATATTGCTAAAATAATTTAAAAGATGTTGGCAAAATTCATTGTCATTTTTAAGCTTTTAATATAATAAAATTAGGTCAAAAGCTTTATGAAGCCAAATAAGCATATGATAATGCAGCATACTATGATTATAATGTTCAATAATACTATAATAATTTTTTATTAACCCAAATATACCATTATTTTTTCTTTTATACCTGATTAATGTATCTATTATTGTTCTAATAATAATATCAAAATAATTAGCAACAGATACAGGGTCAAGATGTGCAAGTCAAGCTCTTTCTGAAGCTTTTGAAAAATTTTCAGAAGTAGAGTTTTCAGGATTAATCTTACTTCTAGCATACATCATGATAATAGAACTATGTAAATTTGCAGAGTTTATTGTAATGAACAGTGAAGGTGTGCCATTTCGTATAATAATAGCACATATTTCATTATGCATATATGCACAGAATTAACAAGATGCCATTAGTTTGAAACTAGCAGAATTGATATTTCTGAGCAATTCAATAATTGCTGCATTACTAATAAGTTGTTTATTTAATAGCTAAATCAATATCTTCAGGTTTTAGCATGATATTAATCTTGCTAACTGATCAAAATTATTATTTCTTGTTAAATTGTATGGCTCTGTTGATACTTTTCACCACTGCAAAACATTGAAGATAACAAAAGGAAATGACTTATGTTGTCTGAACTTTAGATTATGATGATGCATAAAATGATTGGCATACTTATTTAATGAGATTTTAAATAATTAACCCTTATAACCACTATCACCATATGGATAGAGAACTGGAAATCCAGCCAAAAAAAGAGTTGAATTAATATATTTGTTTAAAGGTTTATTATTATAGGCTACACTTAATATTTGTAATTCTATTAGTTCAGTTCTTACTTCACAATTATAACAATTTGATTTATCAATAAGTTTTTTGAAAAATAGCAAAGTAAGTTCTCTATTAGTAATCAGTACATTATTAATATTTATTATTTCAGAAGGTCTAAGTTCATTTGTAGCATAAATTAAATTATAGTCAAAATTTTTATTAACATGTTTATTTGAATTAAGCAGTGCTTTATCTTTATTTTTACTTTTATTATTCAAATCTTGGTAATCTGACAAAGGCTCATAAGTATAACCTGTATAGTGCTTAGTTTTTCAAGAATTAATATCTACAACTGTGGTTGTTAAAGTTAAAGTATCAGAAATTTCTCCTTCAAGCAGATTATTTAAAGCATTTTCATCAAATTTAAGGTTATTTATAAATAATTTGTTATGTGTAAAAAGCTATTAAAATACTGCTATTATTTTCTTTTATGAACTTGAAGCACTTTTTTGAGTTGATTATAAGTAAGAGTCCTTTTTTTAACAAACACTACTTTTATGTATTTACAAAGTTGAAATATCAGCAGGAGTAATATGGTTATTAATGAAATCAGATTTTGTAGCAACATTATAATATGTCTCTTAAGTTTGTGATGAGTATGTTTTTTATTTGTTAATTGAATAAGATTCATGTATAAATATCTAGATAAAATAAGAAGTTGTTCTGAGATTGTTAGGTCTTTAAGACATGGTAGAGTAGAACTGATCCACATATTATTGGCTAATAATAAAGGTGGAGTTTTATGTTTTTTTAAATATTCATAGCAAGAATGGCAAATTCATAAGTCAAAGGGATTATCAAAGTTATTCCAATGCTCAAAGAAGTAAATGAAACCAGAATAATCAAGAAGAATTTTTAGATTACTGGCTCTAATATATGGATGTTCATAATTAAAATCAATTTCAAATATTGGTTCAGTAATTTTTATTGAAACTTTGATCAAAGAGAAATTAATTTCTTGCACAGAAATTTTTCTATAGTTTTTGTGATTATAGAGCTTTAAACAAACAGCACATAGTGTGGGTGTGGCGACCTAGTGAAGTGGTCAGGTTGTCAACCCTCCAAGTGGTAGGTTGGGTGTTCAAATCCCATCGACAG
>CAJVQA010006857.1:0-14427 GCA_910591915.1 Cetraspora pellucida | reverse complement strand
TAGCAGCTCCATGTAGCTACTAATTTTTAAACTACCAATAAAGATACAAGCAAGGCCTCACCTTAATACCAAAAAAAATATATATATATTATATAATATATTAATAGAAAAATGCTATATTAAAAGTTGATAGTATTGAGTTATATATTTATAATTATGTAATATAGAATTAATAATTACTATAATAATGTAATTATATAAAATAAAAAAAATTAATTAAAAGTTTATTAAAGTATAAAATAATAAAATTGATGTAATTAAAAAAATATTACTATAAATAAGAATTAAAGAAATATTACTATAAATAAGTAATTAAAAAAATATTGCTATAAATAAGTAATTTAAATAAAAGAAAAAAACTAAACAGTTTTATCAAAAAAGTTGTAAAATAAATAAATATAAATATTTGAACTAAATTACAAAAACAGAAAAACTGTATAACCTTATAATATATTGTTAAAATATATACTAAACATTCGAATTTAAATAAGTTTTAATTACTTTAGTAAGTTTAGATTATAGATAAATTAGTTTGAACCTTTATTTTTGCATATAAATTTTAATTTATTTATATTATATAAATAGTAATAACTGTATAGTTAGCAGTTTAATGGTTAGTATTGATTGTAAAAGTTAATTTTAACTATAACATATATATATAATTATTTTAAATTATTAATAAAGATATAGGCAAGGCCTCATCTTAATACCAAAAAAAATTAAATTTTAGATTTAAATTTTTTAAAATCTAAATATATATAAATTTGATTTAATTTTTTTTAATTTAATTTATATAGAATATTATATATTTTTTTTTTATAACTTTTATTTAATATATAAGATTTATTATTTTAGTAAAAAAAAAGTTATTTAAATAATTGTTAAAATTTTTTAATATTTTCTGTATATATAATAATTTGTACGTATTATATTGTTATAATTATGTATTAGATAACTAGTAAATTTTCAATTAATAAAAAATAAAATAAAATAATTTATTGTTTTGCTTATAAACTAAAAATACTATATATATAATGTCACAAAATAGGATCGTCGATAATAATTAAAGATTGATCGCATAATTAAACAATAATATATATATTAATTAGTAGATTTAGCGAATGTAGCATAATTAGTAGATATAACGAATGTAGTGTAATTAGTCAATATAGTGAATGTAGTGCAATTAGTGTACATAGCGTAATTAGTGTATATAATATAAATAGTGTATTTAGTGAATATCACGTAAGTAACGTATTTAGTGCATTTAAAATTAATAAAATGTTACTTACCCTTAGTACTCGCCAAATCCAACGCCTCTTTTGAGTACTAATACGTTCGACGTTACGCGAACGACCTACGGTTACCCTATGAATAGGGATTTTTAAGGCATATATTCTTAGAACCGCGACAATAATAAAAAAACAATGCTTACTAGTATTCTATTTACTTATAATAAAAATTTTCTTATTTTTTGTAACAAAAAAATATTACTAAGCCTACAAAAAAGTATCTACTAAAGCAAACAGGAAAAACTTTATTGCTTTTAAAAACCAGTTAAAAGTAGAAATTCTAAGGCATCTAATCTTTCATATAATTACAGAACTTGGTTCCGGATCTTAGTTGAACAGGGCGAAGGCTTTTATCATTAGCTTATATTGATCCGCATTAAGCTGATTTTGAGGTTGGCATTATGTTGGTTTAGGGTTAGGGTAAGATGAGCAAAACTTATTACCAAAATTATGAGAAGAATTATTTTTATTAGAGATGGAAAAAAATATTTTTCGATCGTGATCGATATAACCTAGCACAGAAAATCGATTGGGAATATTATTTGATGCACAAATTTAAAAAATAACACGGATTTTTACTTTTAGCAAAGTCAAAACCAGTAAGTCTATCATATAAAATTAAAATTTATCTGATAGTAATCTCCGTTTGAACATTTTTGGAGCATCATTTTTCTATTTGGGAACCTATTTGAGAACATCATTTAGTAAATGAGAATTTTACTTCTATGGTCACTAAATTTAACATCCTAACTATCTTTAACGAACTCATTTCAGTATTTTAGATATTAAATTTCCTTTTTGGGGGATTGTATTACTAGAACAAATAAATCAATTGGTGTAAATGTAGTTGACATTTACTTGAATTTACTAATTTAAGCACACTTAACTAAAATTACCTCCTGAAATTAGATCGTCCTTGCGTTGGTTAATTTTTCAGCTTCAGACGCTTGAAGTTACAATTTCAGACGCTTGAAGTTACAACTTCAGACGCTTGAAGTTACAACTTCAAGCACGACTTAAATACGTGAGAGCAGTGTAACGGGTTAAAAAAAAAAACAAGTATTTTTAAGGTAAAACATACGTATTGTATTTGATTATAGATTAAACAATATTAAGGTAAGAACGGGTAATTACATACAAAAATGACATAGTGATGGTATTGTTTATCCTAACCAGAATAGAAAAATATAAGATGCATGTAAATGGATGGATTCACATATTTCGTATCAGAACAATCCTTTTTTATGATTATTAATCTTAAAAATGCATCTATTTTCTAAAATTTTCTCATCACCTTTAAGAACAATTTATAATAATCAGATTTTAAAATTAAATATAAAAAGCTCATTAAATTTGACAAATTTTTTATTCTTTAATAATAAAATTAATAACAAATCTTGTAAATTCATCGTAACAACAAATTATCGATATAATTTTTATAAAAATAATTTTAAGATCCAAGAATTAAAAAGATTTTACGGTTCATTCAAGATGACAGAATTTTACGATTTTCAAATTAATGATATTAAAAAAAAACCATTTGACTTTAAGGAATTGAAAGGAAAAGTTGTTTTGATTGTTAATGTAGCTTCAAAATGTGGATTTACTAAACAATATACAGGATTGGAACAACTTTATCAAGAGTTTAAAAATCAAGACTTTGTCATTATTGGATTTCCTTGTAACCAATTCGGAAAGCAAGAACCAGGAACTGAAGAAGGTAAATAAATTTATATGATTCTTATAAAATGAATTCGGAATGATTTATACAAGAAATTTTTTTTTAACATAAAAATATATTTATCGAATTTTTTTGAATTTTTATAGAGATTGAAAATTTTTGTAGAGTTAATAAGTACCAGGTTACTTTCCCGTTATTTTCCAAAATTGATGTGAATGGAGACAAAGCAGAACCCCTTTATGAGTTTCTCAAGAATAATGCACCTGAGACGATGAATGATCCTGATAAGAAAGATGTTAAATGGAATTTCACTAAATTTTTAATTAATCGTCAAGGAAAAGTTGTTCATAGATATGAACCTAATATCACGGTTAGTTCCTTAATTAAAACATTATCATTATTTGAAATACTATATTAAATTACTGTTAATAAAAAACTAAATAAAAAAAAATTATTACATTTATTTTGTACAGCCCGAAAGTATTCGCGGTGGCGTTGTAGAATTATTGAATGAACCAACCAGTCAGTAAAAAAAAAAAAAATTTTATTATGTTAGCGTTAGGCCACACAAATTTAATATATTGATTTTCATAACATGCGGACCGAACGGCTGGTTGGCTTTTTTTCTTTTTTTAAAATTTCATATATAAAACTTTTATATATAATTTTTATAAACCCATCCACCCAGTTATTAAAATATATAAAAAAAAATTTTTTACGTACAAGTTTTCAAATTTTGACCCGGCCGGGTTATGAAAATCAATTACGAGGTAGTTCGCAGTTAAAGGGAATAATCATTACTAAGTATCATAGTCGGAACTTATTATAATTTTTTATAGTAGCGGAATGCAATGAATTTTTTTTTTTTTACTAAATAAACATCTTTTTGAATCTTTAATTAAAGTTGTAGAACGTGTTATTACGATTTTAATGATAATACGTGAACCATTAAAATCGGTTGTGTAAATCACAATACCTATATGTATTAAGTTCTTTTTCTTTTTTTACTTATATTATATGAAAGTTATAGTAAAATGTCCACTGTATTTTATACCCTTTAACTGCGGACTGCCCCTTAATTAATTTTGCATGGCCTTAACGTTAAACGAACAAGCTTTTTATCGTTATTTGAGAATTAAACTGATATATGTATATTTAAATTTTTGTTATTTTTTTTTTTTTAGCAAAATTATAATTCAATTATCGTATCGTATCAAGAGATTAATATCGATATTAAATAAAATTACCAAATTTGTTAAAATAACTGATAAATAACGTATAAATTTTTTTTGAAAAGGAGAATATTGAAATAAAATTTAAACACAGTACGCTAAGAACTTTATTAATTTTCATTCATTTGTGCACTATATTACATTTAAAAAAAAAAAAGTGTAGGAACATGAAAAAATTTTTTTTTAATGAACAGAATTTCAAAGAACAACTCTGTGTGATTATGGATTCCGAGATTATCACCTACTAAAACATTTTTGTAGATTAGTAGGTGAGAAAGGGTCAAAGATCGTTACCCTTTTTTGTTGCTTGTTTTTTTTTTTTTTTTTTTAATGACGGAATTATAAGTACTTTTGAGAAACAAAAGGAATAAAAAGAAAATGTTCATTATGACTTCTCTACACCCGAAACTTTTTTTTTTTTGAAAATCGAAATGAGAATATACATTGTACATAGAACCTATTGAAAGCTTAGGTGACGAAAAGTCTTGGTGGTTTTTTTTTCGGTTTTTTTTTTTTTTTTTTGAGTATTAGAAAAATAAAAATTTTTTTTTGATTTTTTTTGATTTTTTTTTTGCATTAATAAAAAAAAAAAAGATGGAAAAAAGATGGAAGAGAAGAAGATGGAAAAGGTGGAAAAGAAAAAAAAATTACTTGCTAGGTTATATTACATGATCAAAATGCCTTTTTTTTGTCGTACAGTACTTGGAGCTCTACTCCCAAGATGGACCCTTTTCTGTACACATTACCATTAGTGAGAGCTCCAAATACTACACGAATAAAAAAAAAAAAAAAAAAATGTACAAAAATTTTTTTTTTTTTTACGAATGTTTTTTTTTTTTTTTTTTTTGGAGGGATAAGATACTATTTTTTTGCTGACAATGCTTATGATGTTTTAGTCAATCTTGATTTAGGAAAATGAGGATGTTGATGAGTAGAATAATAAACAATTTTTTGTGGACTTGAAGATCTTCGACGTTGTTTACGTTCTTTTTTAGGGTCATTTTTGTCGAAACCGGCAAGATAACGCATATATAAAAATGTTTCGGCAACTCCAACGATAATGCTTCCAGTGAATGCAAGTAATACACGCTATAAATTAATAATAATTGGTTAATAATACAATACAATGCTAAAGAATGGGTGTTTAAACACGGGTTGACCCGTTTGACCTGAAACAGACCCGTTTACAACAAATTTATTATATGCATAGTGATATACATTATAACGGATCAGATTCGGGTAATTCGGGATAATCCGTTCGGAGCCTAGAATACCTACCATTCCAGTGTCACCGGTGATAGTTTGTGCAACGTGATACACAGCAGCAAATACAGCAACGACAGTGAAGGTAATGTTAATTATAGCAGTGAGTTGACCACGGATACTTTGGAATTCTTCGGTATCCAAGAGTTTAAAAGTTTCTACATCATAAGAGGAAGCAACACGTCCAACCATACGAGCATATTCTTTATTAGCTTGTTCAGCAAGAATTTTTTCCAGTCGGGCAAGTAATTCAGGACTCTATAACAATAATAATAATAACAATAATAATATATGTTGTACAAAATTAATTGACAAATAAAAAATAATACGGCAGAGATATAATTCGACAGAGATAAATAGATGGATGGATGGATAGATAGATGAAAGATAAGAATTGGAAGTAGAATTAAAATTAGAATTAGAAATTACCTTGACCCTTTCTTGTCGAGGTTCCATGTAAACACCACTACCAGTGAGCAATTCGTGGAGCCAAAAGCTTGAGAAACCTAGAAAAAAATTTTTTTTCAAAAATATGGATAAATGGCGTTAAATGATGATGCATGGACAATGGAAATACCCGGTTTTAATATTACAATCAATAACAATTGAAAAGAAAATTTAGGTTAAACTTTGGACAAGTTAACAGTGGGGGTGGGAAAATAAAGTAAATTGAGTAAAGATTTGCAAGATTATTATGAATACACAATGGTATGTAAGTTATGTATGGTATGTAAGTTATGTAAATGTGAAAACATACATGTTTGAAACAATGTTTGAAACAGTTGTGGCTTTAAAGAAATTCTTTAAGTGGAAAAAGTGGAAAATTGGCAAAAAAAAAGATTGAAAGATGATTGAAAGATTAAATTGACGAAAAAAAAATATGTCATGCTTACCAATTTCTTTTCCAAGTTTTCCATCACGAGTAACCAAGAATTTTGAAACCTCTTTAACGAGATCAAGAGGAATGCAAGCACTAGACTTAAGATAATTTTTAAGTCTTTGTTTTGCAGAGTCATCAAAATCAGGGGATTGTATAGCTTGGTATATTGCGTGGCGGATACGTTCAGTTAAAACTAATAAAACCATCTTTGTATAATTTCTTAGAAAAAAGTATATATGGGCGTCGTTTGAGAGAATACGAGGTCAGATAAAGAGAAATTAAGAATAGAATAGAGTAGAGTAGAGTAGAGTAGAGAATAAATTTTAAAATTAAGTAAATAATTTTTTTTTCGTAACGAAATAAATCATAAAAATTAACAAGTATTTTTAGGTTTCTTTGACTAAATTAAGAAAGTCAAAGATTATTAAGAAAACACCAAAGGTGTTAACGTTCATTCAATAAAAAAAAATTTTAGACGACCAAAATGAAAAAAAAAGACGAAAAGTAGAAGTATAAATATTTGTTTTTGTAGACATTGATTATAGTAATCACAAAACTGAATTAATGCAAGGGGATGATTGTGACAGAAAACCATTATCTTTTTTTATACCGATGTACGATGTCATATCTCAGTAACGATAAGTACAGTATTACTGACAACCTATTATATATATAGCATATTATATAGCATATTATATATCAATATTGCATATAGTATATTTTATAATAGTATATTATATATCTATTATATCGATATAGCATATTATTATTATAAATACCGGTATTAACGTTAAATAAATTAAATATTTTAAATAACAGAGACTAGATTGATATCATTTAATTTATAGTTTGAAATACTCGGCATAATGATAGATATAAATTTGTACAATAAGGATTCACGTTAAAAAAAACAGATGATTTTCTTTTGTAATAGATTATTGGATAAAAAAATTTAGATAAAAGAATCGCTAAAAGTTATCAAGGAATGCATCGCCACAATGTTTACATGAGATTGTATTTTAAGGAAAGTCCGAAAAGTCCTTTGAAGTATAACTATTTATATTTGTTTATATAAATATTTAAGAGCCTGATTCCTTCAGGGCGTTAACAATATATTTAATACATTCATGGTCAATATATTTTATAGCGGTCAATATATTTTATAGCACAGGTAATAAACCTGCTTTACACATATACTGCATTTATTATACGTATTATCATTATTTATTCTCATTATCATTATTGTTGTACGTACGTACGTTTTTTTTCTTGACAACAATTTTCAACAATTCGTGTGATCGATGATTTTCAATATGCTTTACCACGTTTATCCTGTCTAACCTTATAAGTGTTGTATCTTATGCATTAATAAAAAATAGTTTAACCGTTTTAACCATTTAATTCAGTCAAAACATTAAAAATAAAATTTTAAAAATAGTTTTTAAAATAATAATTCTGGCCCACGACCAACATAATTCGGCCCGGAATTATGGAAGAATTTTTAGGCGCCAATCATTAATTAAAAGTACTTACGTTTAATTAAAAGAATTAAAAGTATATACTTACCATTATCTTTAATTAATTAAAAGAATTAAAAGTATATATACTTATCATTATCATTAATTAATTATCATTATCCTTAACTTTAATTCCTTATCCTTAACTTTAATTTTTTTATCAATGTTAATTCGTTCAATCATTCCTAAACGCTAATTCGTTCCTTAAATTGGTTTTAAATCGTTTCCTAAATCGTTTCGTTTAAGCCAATACATCTATTACTATAATTTACATCAATAACGATAACGCTTGTCTCTTTTAATCATATTATGTTTTTCTCCTTTTTTTTTTATTCATTTTTTCATTTTTGCATAATGTACAGGGGAACTCGCATGGCCATGTACATCGTTTCACGAATGTTCTATTTAAACATATTTAAAATATGAACAAGATAAACTTTGGTCGAAAGATTGTACCGCGACTGATCTAAATCTAAAAAATTATCTATAAAAAAAAAAAAAAAAATTATATATATATATGTATATATAATCTGAACCTGTCTGATACTAATCTCAAATAGTAAATTATCCATACTAAAATCTATAGCATAATTTAGGAAACGACCGCACACATACATCTGCATAACGCATATCGATAAGTATGTGCGTACGTACACACAGAATGTAGGTACGTACAAATCATTAAGATCATTCAGACATAGCATATCAATATCCATATCGATATACAATACCATAAAATCTAGCATTTAACATGTATATGCTACGTATATCTATTATATGTAGCATATCTGATATGTATAATGTGTATAATGTATATAGCATATACACAGAAAATAGTAATATATCATGTACGTACACAGAATATAGTAATATAGCTTATACAATAGTAATATAGCATATACGCAGAATATAGCATATACGTAGAATACGTAGCATATACGCAGAATGTAGTATATAGCATATACGTATATATCAAATAGCATACAATACCATACGTACAGGTACATGTAACGTACGTAAGTATCAGTATGTATGTACTTATGTATGTACTTATCAAACATGTATCAAACATCCTTAACCTATTGTCACAAAACACATGGAATCACTTATCATGAGCATTCGATCAAATTAGGGTTTGGCGGGTGTACATCTTGTCTGATGTCTCACTGCGTTGACAATGCTTTGACATTTTACGATTACATTTTTACGATTACACTACGATTTTTCGATCATCACATATGATCATATGATTTTCTTTATCTTTTTGACTTTAAATAAATGAATATTGGATTTTCTTATTTTTTAAAACTTTTCGTTTATGAATATTATAAATAATTTACAATTGATATTCATTTCTCTATTGTTTACGTTGTTCTTCAATTTCTGTTAATTTCAGCTGATTTTCGTCCTTATTTATAGTTTCTATTAATACAGTAATAACATTGCATATCATTTACTCTATTTATTAATCACTTACTCTATTTACTAATCATGTATCTTACGTACTTATCTTACAATAATCATCTACTTTATAGGATTGAATGTCTGAAAATCTTTTCGATATTGTTTATCAAACTTATCACGCATTAACGTTAAAGAACACATTAACGTTAACGTTATCATTAACGTTAACGTTATCATTAAAGTTAAAAATATATTATCATTAACATTAAAAATATATTATCATTAACATTAAAAATATATTATCATTAACGTTAAAAATATATTAACGTTTAACGTTAACGTTAATGTTAGCGTTTGACGTTAAAAAATGTATTATGTAAATCTATATCAACGTAACGTTAATCCATATTAAAGTATATTAAACCGTATTATTAAATCACAATAAACCGTATTAAACCGTATTATCGATTGTATAATCTGTAGCATTATCTGTATAATCGGCATAATCGATGAAAAACAATATCGATACATTATTATTATTAACTGCTTAATTTTTTTTTTTCTTAATACTTCTAGTCTTAATTAGGTAAATACATGCATCACTCTTAATTAGTATACGTCTTATCTGATCATTTTAATTTCAAAAAGAATTCAAGCGCGGACTTGTTTCATATTATTACACTAAACCAATTATTTCTATTATTATTGCCACTATTTGTTTAGATCATTTATTAATGTTTATTTTGCTTCATCAACCTTTTTTTTTCCTTCACGGAAATTACTATGAACTCAGTAATATCATGGAACTACGGAACTAACCGTGATTGTTTTTTATCATAAGGTCTTTTAATACTTAAAGCTGGTTTATAAACTGGTATTTTTAACTAAAACTATCTAAACCTTTTGTTCAATGTTCAACTAATAGGCTGTCAAAGTCATTCTTGGAAATGGCCTGTGTGAGAACCTTCTCACAATTAACACATCAACCTTGTCGGAATCTTGAATGTTTTGTCCGAAATCGGATTCCAACCGCTCTCATGACCGAAACAAAATAACAAAGCTTTTATTGGGTATTGACCATAACAAAATGGTAAGCTTTTATTGGAATAGACTTATTCCCAATCCTCATTCAATTTTCATTCAATTTGTAGTACCGATGATCTTTTATGTTTATAAACAATTCTCTATTTTTTTCTTGCTTCTCACAATTGTTCGTAAGTTAGACGTCATTGTTTCTCTTTTGATCTTTAATTCTTTACACGCGTTTAAATTTACGTTTATGTTTACATTTACGTTTACGTTTAAATTTACGTTTACATTTACGTTAACGTTAACGTTAACGTTTGTGTTTTTGTTTGAAAGAGATACGTATTCTTACCCATAGAATTCAGCTGGCGTACTTTTTCCTTATTGATCTTGAAAATTTTTTTTTCGCTTGCTAACCAAATTAACATATGCTCGCAAGCATGTACATACGTAATAACGTGTGATTTTTTTTTTTCTGGAATGAGATGTATGTACGTACCAGAAATTTTCATCAGAAAATGACGAATCATAATCACTTGATGAACAGGATCTTTCTGCAAAGAAACGGGATTCGTGTAAAAATGACCTTAAATTCTATCCAAAAAGAAAAAAAAATTTTTTTTCACAATGGCAAAGTTTAAGGTTTGGTCGTACACGGACAATAAATCGTAAGACTTTCTTAAGTTAAAATTATACTTGCATATTATCAATAGTTTATCATCAGCTTATCAAGTTTTATCAACAGTTTATCAGTTAAAAAAAATTTTTTTTTTAAGAATACTAAAAAAAAAACCTGATTTTCATGATATCATTTTATTTAATTGAATTATTTTTTTCGATTAATTCATTTCGATTAGCCTACATAAATTACATAAATCATAAAACGATATATAATGTGGCTTTTACCTTTAAAATATTGTGTGCATACCTTACAGGATTAAAACCAGGTAAGTCCTAAACTTAACGATCTTCGATTCGAGTATAACCTTCGATTCGAATACAACCTTCGATTCGAGTATAATATTCAATTAAAGAATTCTTCGATAATACTATAATAGAAAAAAATAAAAAAATTCTTATTAAATAAAAAAATTTTAATTACATCTAATTAATGATGAATCCATTCATTCTTTAATTATAATTATAGATTCGAGTATAATATTCAATTAAAGAATTCTCGATAATACTGTAATAGAAAAAAATAAAAAATTCTTATTAAATAAAACAATTTTAATTACATATAGTTAATAATAAATCCATTCATTCTTTAATTATAATCATACGATTTTTTTTGTTTTGTAACTTGCTTTCCCCCATCATCATTTACGTACAGAAATGTTATTTACACAAGTACTATTTTATTTTTCATTCATCATTACTTACTTATCAACGCGACAGCCGCTTACGCACAGACCGTCTTAAAATGTTTCATCCCTATTTTTTAAATACTCGTATTTCCAGTATTTTGATTTTTCTCTGAACCTTTAAGCTTGAAAATGTTCATAACAAATACCCTTACGGAAAATTCCTTGCGCCGAGATTTTGTTATCGGTTACACGAGCTTAATTATTCGCTTATCGCTATCTGGTTTTTTTTTTCCCTCATAGATTAGATATTCAACTCACTCTAAAAATAAACCCCCTTAAAGGGTTTCATATCTATATTAAATTTTTTTTTTTTTTAAGGGTCCTAAACCGTTTCATGTTACGTCGAAAACCCGGTAATTCTACATTTAAACCTGATTTGATTATACGCATAATCTTGAATTTTGGAATAAACATGATATATTCATACCTACGTCGTACATATGTATGTACTTATGACACAAATAACAAAGTTTGCATGAAAAGGAATATATCGGTACGTTTGTACGTTCGTTTATATGTTCGTACGTTCCTATGTACTACGATAATAATCACCGGCAATAATTACCGATAACATTAATTCAGTAATTAATTGCCGTTAATAAGAATCGGTAATTTTTTTTTTATGTTCAAACATTACGTTAATATTACGTTCACGTCGTTATACGTATAAGTTTTTTTTTTGCTGTACGTGCATACATATTTAAATAATTACGTTGTGATCGAACTTTATCAATAATAAAAATAATAATAATTTGTAAATAATAATTTATAAATAATAATTGGTAAATAATAAATAGTTACATTAAACGCAATAAAGCGATAAAATTTCTCTAATAATATTGTGTCAATCTTTGTGGCTATGTGAAATCGTACATACTTACATATCTAATTCTTAGTTACTATTTATTATTATTATTATTGCTATGGTTACATCATTGGCTTATCAGTTACTACTTTACTTATCTTAGGTTTCTAAAGTAAAAAACTTTGTACGTAAGTACATATATCAGGCGTCCGATTTGTCACGCAGATCAATTTTTAATATGATCGACGCACCTAAATTTTATATGTAAATTTAGGTAAAATTTCTTTCTAGGCTTATTTAATAAATAAAGGAGTTTCATTTCGAAAATTCTTTAGCATTCAAAGGTTCTTGTTATGAAATTTTAAGGATGGTTAAAAATAAACTTGAAAAGAATCATGGTCACGAAGTTAACCGTTTGTTTTTATGTGATAATTAGTGATGTACATCATTTATTCAACGTTATGAATGTACATGGCTTTAACGGACCCCTCCTTAAAATAGGTGATAGGTAAACATCAATAGAAGAAATTTAATAGACGTTCGTCTATAACGAAGATAAATTACGTGACATAAAACCAATCAGAAGACCAATCTATTTATATAACCCAATGAAACCCTAAATTAGTCACATGATTCATCTTCGTCTTAGACTTCCTCTTATTGGATAAATTATGTACACTAATTATCACATACGTATAAACAGCAAAAATTATAAAAAATTGGTTAACTTCGTGATCATGATTCTTCTAAAGTTTATTTTTGATCATTTTAAAATTTTGTAACAAGAACCTTTGAATGCTAGAATATTTTGAAAATGAGTATACAACTTTAATTATCGTCTAATTTAAATAGTCTGCTCCAGTGTAAAAAATCTGGTTTAAAATTTATATTCTTATAAGAACACAATTATTTAATTTAATTTTTTCAAAAATATTTTTATGTCATTAATAACAAGAATTTCTATTGTATTTTTAAAATTTTTTAGATAATTAATAATTTATGTTTCAAATTTGCTTATTTTTTTATGTTTATTTATTTTTTTAAAAAAAATTTTCAGATTTTACTAATTTTCTAATTGTTAATTTCATTTATACTATACTATACAAAAAACATATTTATTAAACAATATATTTTTAAATTTTTTTGTAAAAAACATATTTAAAATAATAAATGTTCTTAAATTCAAAAATATGTTTTTTTGAAAATATAAAAACATTAAAATTTTTATACTAGTTTATTAAAAATTTTATACTAATTATTATACTTAAAGTCTATATATAAGTTTTTTATTTAAATATTTTAATTCTTATATTTATTTATCTATTTATACCTAAAGCTATTAATAAAATAACTTGCTTTAAAGTACTTAAAAAAAGAATTCATCTAAGTTAAAATAAGTTTAAACTTTATTTTTAAATATAAAACAACTTGAAATAATCTAAAATAACTATAAAATCATTCAAAATAAAATATTAAAATAAATTTAATTTACTAAAATAGGTCAATTCTATTTATATCTACTAATTATATTAATAAATATATTATAATTACTAAAACTTTATAACAATTCATAAAATTTTTAACCTTATATTAAATCTTTTAAAATTTTTTTAAATCTTTTTTTTACAATTAGTATTTTTAAATTCAGTTTAGTTTAATTTAGATTTATATTTAAAATTTATTAAATCTAAAATAAACTTAAATTTTGCAAATTAATAAACCTAAACCTAAATTGAACTTAAAGTTATAAATCTAAATTAAATCTAAAGTGGTGTGGCAACTTAGTGAAGTGGATAAGTTGTCAACCCCCCAAGTGGTAGGTTGTGAGTTCAAAACCCACCGACGGGGAAAATTTGAATAATCACCTATGTAATATATAAATGGTATTATGGCGACGGCATTCTGTCGATCAGTTGGGATAGGATACCTGTAACTATGGTCGCACCAGCATGACTGGCAG
>CAJVQA010006856.1:0-14427 GCA_910591915.1 Cetraspora pellucida | reverse complement strand
AAGTGTTTCAAGCACAAATGACAAATAGCATAAACAATATCCCCAGTTGCCCCCACACAGTCCCCACTACCCCCAAGACACAGTAGCATTAATGTTGTTTGAACCTTCATTGTCCCAAATACAATGATATCTAATGTTGTTTGAAACCCCATTACCCCAAGTACAGTATCAAGTAATATTGCTCAAATCCCCATTATCCCTGCTAGGTAAAAAGATATATAAAGGGTAGCTTTCACCCTTCTCTGCCAATTCTAAGTTCTTATACTTCAACCTAGACCCTTCTACCTTTACCCCTAACTTGTAAAAGTGATATTCCCTCTCTAGAGTAATTCCTACAGGCAAGGTTGTTACTGTGTGTTTGTTTAATAAAAAGCTAATCTATATACTGTTACTATCTCAAACCGTTTACCTGCTGCTGTGTAGTAAAGTGAACTATTACACTTCCACTCTGTATATATTTGCAATAGTCAACCACTGTACCGGGTGACCTTGTTACTTGGTTGTATTGTACCAAGAAGGCTACAACCCTGTAACACTACTATGTGGTTTGCCCAAACAAATCTAATAAGAGGATGAAGTTATTTTCTTAAATTCTTAAAGACATGTTAATATATCTAAACTATACAATAAAGCAAAAAAAAAATCAAGAACCATTATTATGATATTTTTGGTTCTCATGATTATTGGATAAAATTGTATTGAAATGTTAATATTCTATTATCTATATGTATACTTATATATATGTATTACTGTTTGCATATTGCTAGTTGTCTTGCTGTTACTTTCATTAAATATAACATAGAATTAATAACATGTATAGCTTCTATAACATATAGGGCATAGATAATTAATTAGCAAATAAGAATTATTAGATGAAATAGAAAACATTTACTAATAGATTAGATATAAAGTTAAGCATTTAGTTATAATAAATTCTTAGAATACAAAGATAAAAGTGCATTATTACAATAAATCAACAATGAGATAATAAATTCTGAACTTGCCTTGCTATAATAGTTTAGAATAGTAATCTTTTCTTTATAAATAAAGAATTCTGTATGATACTTATTAATATCAAATCATTAGAGATGGGCAAATTACTGTTTTCTCAGAAATCATATGTAGAATTCATCAAATCACAAATTTTTCTAGTCCTAATTTCACTTAATAGAAGCTACAATTTTTTTACTAAAAATTAGAGTAATTTTGCCAAAATTTTTAGTTATTGCTATTGGTCAATCAAAATAGTAAATTTTTGTGTATTTTTTGCAAAGTTTAATTGCAATAATTACATTAAGCATGTTCTTGGTTAAAGTTTTCATCTAATCCTATTTTTGTAAGATAATTCCCAAAATTATTATTACTACATATGTTATATTTATTTTTAAAAAAATGATTTAATCATAAAGAATATTTTTGTAATGTATGCAAAAGATAATAACAGCAAAAAAGATAAAATTATTATTATATATATAAATAAACATATGTATGAAATGATATACAAATAAATAAATAAATTTTAATTGAAATTAGCTAAATATGTTAATGCAGATTAAATATTATATTAATGCTAGCCAGATGTTAGCCAGATAATCTTATTTGAAATCATATTAAAAATCTCACATGTCTCATCTTTTATAAATTATCTTATTTGTATTATTTTTGTAACTAGACATTATAATAATAATGTATTTTATTATATTTGTATAAAATTAGTACTAGTTTATCATATATATGACTTTTTTAGTATTTTTCTTATTTTTTACCTTATTTAATATTTATTTACTATGCTAAGTTAAATAAGATATAATCTTTTTTAATAGCTCTCTTATTTCGATAATAATACTACAATGTTAAAAATTCTAATAGTCAAAGAAACAAAAACAAATTGTATGACAATGCATAATTTTAAATTAAAAAAGATTAAACCTATAAATTCATATCTGTTAGAAATTAGTCTTTAGTTTACTATAATAACTTGCTAAATTCATGAATAGAACATATAACAGCAAGGTTTTGGTACAAAATCTTGACAAAATTTGACTAACATTATGCTAACTCTAACTCTAATATAAGCTAATCTGTTAGAATTTTGTTAATAGCATCTAAAATGCCAGTCAAAAAAATTTCTCAGATCATAAAAACTTGCAAAAAACTCTTTTTACAAATCCATTGCACAAAAATTAACTAAAAAATTCATCTGTCTAAAAACACTTATAACTATTTATTTTACTAAGACAACCTGTTCTGGGCTCTTAAGTAAACTTGTTCAGCTCATCATTTATATATAGCTTGCAAATATTAAGCTCCTATATTTTAAACTTATCAAAAAAACTGTACTGATGGCCTTTGGCCTTCAGTTTATAACTTTTAATCATTTGGCAGTTTCTACTATCCTAACCTGTTTTATACTCTTAATTAAAATTGTAGTATATAGTCACCTAGTCAAAACAAGCACTAATTAAAGATTTTTGACCCAATATTGGCCAAACTACAACCAAATTCAATATTTACTCTTTTGCAAAACTTTTTTTCTACTTTTTGTCTTTACTCTATTTTTTTTTTTCCTTACACGTTTTCATATAACCATACAATTATTTTCAAATCCATATCTTATTAATTTATACCATATCTGTAATCAACCTATTTATAGATATTCATTTAACAAATCAATTATTACTATATTTGGTTCTTACTTAAATTATATAGTAATTTGTATTATAATTACAGTTGTGTCTAGTACCCAAGTCACAGTAGTAATCTCAACCATTCTAGTTACACTCTAGTACTACTTCAGTAATACCTCTATAACACTACCCTTGTTTTTATCTACTACTCTTGCAAAATTAACACTTACAATCATATTTGTTATTTAGCAAAATTCTCTAAGTCTTAATTCTCTCTTTTTTTCTTCTTACCTAATCTGCAAATATTGCAAAATGCCTATTGTTATAGGTAGATTCAACTCTAGGACCTTGAGAAAACATTGCATAACGACCACGATCTGCACCACGAAAACCGTCGTACTACAATACCCGTGACCCAAGACAAATCAAGCTCCTCATTAAGTGACGGCGCAGATCTATTGAAGAAAAAGTTACCTGTCTGATTTGGAATCCAACTGTCAAGATAATATTACCTTGACAGGAAAAGTCTGTGGCCATGTCAATGCATCATCATATGTTGGATTGTATGCCATTGTGGGATGATGCTAAGGTAATGACAGATGAATTGTAAGAAAAAGGGAAGAGTGTTAGTAAAAAAGGGAAAAATAGTCTATGACTATGAGAAAAAGGGTGTCAAAGCCATGTTCCAAGTTCCTATTTTTCTTCCTCAAAATGTTTTATAAAAAGTGTGCCTCCCGCCCTATATAGATACATGAGATATAGTACCTTTCCGCCTTTTAAAAATCTGAATCGCCTTGTAACTTGTAACCCGCCCTATAAAATAAATAAAGTTTTTATTAATAAACTGCTAACTGTCAAAATAAAGTAAATAAATAAATAAAAAATATGCTCCTTTAAACTCCTCTGGTAATGTTCTCAAGGCCATTATAGACCAGTGCCAAATCGAATCCACCTTACCTGCTTTGAGTAACATTACGTAACATCGATGAATTTGAAGCGACAATTCGTTGCATTCCTTCTTGTTCCTGTAGTGCCATTCCTGACCTTGTACCCCATATCACTATATTAACTTATTAAGAGTCTGATACTGCAGATCTTGATTACTTTACCAAAACTTCTCTTTATAAAGAAGAACAAGACAACAAGGCTTGTCCAATTCCTTCCAAAATCCAACCAACTTCCTGTTTAACAAAAATCTTAGATCATATAAGATTGCATATTTTTTTCAAGTTTCCTCCTCTACCTTTATGATTACTTGTCTTTGTGGCAAATATTACACTAAATTTATATCACTTAACAATACCAACCACATTCAATCTACTAACTTTACTACTGCTTATATCAATAGCAACTTCAAAAAACTCAACCAAACAAGTCAAGATCTTATATCTAACATTTTTTTTTCTATCAACAGTGTTCTTCTATCTCCTACACCTGACATATACTATTATATCTATTCAAAATGCTCTGTTCCAATTAGTCGTACTAAGAGAAATAAGCATCATTATTTTATCAAAAAATATGTTACTAAAAACAATGAAGTCTAACATCTTACTTGTATGACTGTCTTATTTTAGCATAAAGCTAATTTATAACAAACCAAAAAAAATCTTACTCAAACTTTTTAAAACATCTTACTGGAATCTAATCAAGTACTAACTCTGATACTAATTTCTCAAACCAAACTTCCTTTACTACTCTTGATCTTATTAATTTTTTCTTTGCTACAACTACTTATACTAATTCTATTTCTAACCAAACTTCTATTATTAATATCTCTGATAACTCTAATCTAAACCTTAACAACTCTAGCAATACTAATCAATCTAATAGTACCTCTAACAAACCCTCTCTCCAAACTTACTTTAGAATACTTAAACAAAGTCTAATTCTATATATAACTGGCTTACAAATTTTCTAATTACTGAAGAAATGCGACCTAATAAAAAATTACAAACCATATTCTCTTTTCAACTCTTTACTTTCCTTAAAAAATTTCTTTATGACTTTTATTCTGATAAAGAAATTAAACTAGCTACCTCTACTCAATCTGCATTCAAAGCCTCATTCTACTATATTATTCATATTATAACTGAACAACTACCAAAATTCTTAACTAATCTCATTTATAGTAATAATTCCAACATTGACAAAAATACTACTATTCTATTTAACTTACTTGAATCTACTCTCAAAAACATATTGCTTAAATTTACAACTGTCTTTTTTACAAAACTTAACTATCTTGAAATCTTTGCCTTACTAGTTATTATTTCTTCATATACTGCTTACAATCATCTTCAATTCTGTCTTAATCTTGCATGACTTTATCTTTTTTTATTAAATAATTACCAATCAATCAATTACCAAAAATTTGCTAAAGATTTAAAGCTTAGGCCTAAAAGATTCAAATTAAATCTTTTACTCAAATTACCAATCTTAACTAAAAATACTTTACTATTCAATCAAATGCTAAATTCAACATAAAGCTTTTTTTTAATGTTTCAAAAACATTGTTTCTCAAAAGATTCTGCATTCTCTCTTTAAAAAACTCTCTTGATCATTTTAACTCTTGGTTTGAAACCTACTATCTTTCTTACAGTCAACAATTTTCTTCTACTATTGACAAAGAAAAAGTCAAAACTTCTCTCTGAATTCAATTGTGTTAGCACTTTATTCTCCAACTCTTCAAGAAGCTTTCTGAATCCTACATATTCCAAAAACCTAACTCACTTCATAAATGATATGAGAAAGCATCTCATGTTACAAATTTCCATTGCCTTACTTGTGACAACAAATCATATCAATATCTTAATGATAAAAAATTCTATGATAGTACTAAACTCTTTAATAACATACTAAGTAAATCTCATTTATTATTTTTACTTAAAGAAGATGAAACATGGATTCATCCTACTTTTAATACTACACTATTTCACAAAATCAAAGAACATGCTGCTTCACTTGACCAACCTATTCTTACTAAAGCCCTGGACAAGTTGGCTGATCAAGCTGAAGACTTTGTTTGTAAACAAAACAAAGCTAAAACAAATTCTAAACATTGTAATTACTATTTTTACTGCTATCTTTTACTATATTACCAAACTGTAGCAAAAAATCACAATATATAGTTTCTTTTCAAGAAAGAGGCAATTAATTTATTAACAAAAAACATTATTGATGCTAAATTCCTTGCCCAAATTATTATCTACTTTGATATTATTAAAAATCAACTTAGTTACAAATTGTCAAATATTTCAATAACACTGCTTATCTAGCAGCTAAGAAGTTTTTAGCAAAAAAATTTAATCTTGACTTTCAACCAGTCTCCATCCTTGACTCACTCTTCTTACAATCTCATTTTTAAGTTTTTTGTCTTCTACAACTAATATTAAAGCAGCCATTACCTTATTAAAAGAAACAACCATTGTAGTTAATAAAAAAAATAAAATAAGTAGGCAGGTGGACAGTCTATTTATGTGAAAAGTCAAGTTAATGATGGTCAGACCCAATGTAAAGGGCAGACTATAGTACCTTGCACAGCTGTAAAAGTTGAGCATATGATAATCAACCCTGTAGAAGACAATTTTGAAAGATTATTTACAATATCTTTAATCTCCTATGATCTTTACATATGCTTTAACAAATTCCTTCTTTATTACAATTTACTACTTCTTTCTCATAGTTAAACTATTCAAATCTTAATTTAATATATTAATAAATATAATAACAACAAAACTGTATCTAGTATTACATTTTCTGTTAATTTATTTTACAATGAAACCCACATATACCTTCCTAATGACACTTTTTTGTCAGATTATATAATTATTGCTCCACATCTTTTTCTATTATTCTATAACTTTCCTCTCAAATTCAACTTCTTTAGCTTTACTCCTATTTTATCTAACTTCTTCTCTAATGACAATTACTTAACTTCTACTAATTATAACTCTGCTTTATATTCTTCTAACTCAAGTTCTTACCATCTTAACCTAACTATTGCTATACATAATATTAGAGGCTTTAATGATCTAACAAAAAAAGAAGCCTGGCAAGATTACTGTTTTAATAATAACATATTTATTGCTAGCATTATGAAACAAAAATTTCTAACAAAACTAATCTCTTTTTTTGCAACAACAACTTTTTTATCTACTACTAATTTAACTTTTCTACTTCTGTAGAAAGGACAGCCATTATGATTTGTAATCATCTCAAGTCTCACATTTATAATGTTCATACTCACTCAGAAGGAGCTATCGCATCTAATATTTTCTTTTGAAGTAATGTTAAACTTTGTATTATCTCAGTATATCTCTTATCTACAGATATAACTATTCACAACCAAACCCAAAATACAGTAATTAACTAGATTCAACAAGCTTCTCAACTTCACCTTCATTCTATTATTCTTGGTGATTTTAATACACAAGAACATACTTACAGCTCTTTTTCTAAATATAAACTTATTAACTTTCTTAATTATTTTAATATATATAATATTGGAGCTTATTTTAACAATAAACACTTTATTTGGTCTAACAATACTAGCAGTAGTCACATTGACTACATCTGAACTGATTAATTTAATATACAATTTCTTCTTTCTTATAGTCTTGACAACAGTCAAACTTCTACCTCAAGTGATCACTTGATTCTTACCTTCACTTGGACATTCTTATATGTTTATAGTAAATCTTTATGAAAACATATTAGGATTAGTCATTATATATTTAATTATAAAACAATTACTACAGAAAACTGGAACTCTTTTGCTGATACTTTAACTCAACAACTTTTACTATACAAAACTCTTATTAACAGTACTACTGATAAAAGTATTAAAACTATTTGGCACAAAATTCAATGCTCTATAATCTATACTGCCACTCATACAATCTCTAACAAAATCTCTTACAAACAAAGTTACAATCACCAATATTCACCCCATAGTACCTTACTACATTTCTCTCTTAAAAAACTCAGACATATCATTAAACTTGTTAAAAAACTTATCCAATCTTTTAATATCTCAAGTATTAACCAAAACATCTCCCAAATTAATAAACAGTTACAATGTGACCTTCAATTACATACCTTCACCAACCTTTTCTGTATCCAACTATGGCTTCAACATGCCTACTCATTTGGAAACAATTCTACTATGCCCATCATCTTGAAAACTCTCTTTTACTTCAACAACAAATCAATAAAGCCACTGCCAAAAGATGTGTTACTCTTACAATACATTCTACTCAGGCTATTAATAGCATTTCCAATTACTATCATCAATCTGTTTATCTTTTAAACATAAAATTACTAAACCAACTCATTACAGATCCATCACTTATTAAACAACATGTTCAATCTCATTTTCATAATTGAACTGTATTTAGACCTATTAATAAAACCCTCTTTAATAATTTTTAGAAACAACAATACCTTTCATTTTCTCACATCAATCCAAATTGGTATCGTTCATTTAACACTCCTATTACTAATGAAAAACTTCTTCAAACCCTCTTACAACTACTTAATAACAAAGCCTATAGTTCTATAGACATTAGTTATAAAATGCTTAAACACATTAGCCTCCAATGCACTTTTGTTATTACTGCTTTCTTTAATTATTGTTTTCTTGATAACAGAATTTTTAAATAATGAAAACATATTAGAATTTATTCTATTCCTAAATGCAATATCTTTGATGATAACCTTAACCTTACATGACCTATTAGTCTGATTAAACACATTCACAAGTTTTACACAAAAATTCTTACAAACTGACTTAGTTCTGTATTTTCTTCAAACTCTATTTTCTTATCTTTTAATTATGTTGCACTCCCCAATAATAGTACTTCAATTGCTATTCATATTCTCAATAATTTTATTAAAGATGTTACCTGTAATCACAAAAACATTTGGTTACTCTTATAAGATATGAGCAAAGCATATGATTCTGTAAACTTTGCTCTTTTTAAACATTTACTCTCTCATCTCTCACTTTCTTTATCTATTATTAACATTCTTACTGATCTCTTTACTAATCATCACAACCAAGTTATCACCAATCTTGATCTTACTCCCTCTTATCCAGTTCACAATGATATTGACCAAGATAAAACAATTACATCTTTATTATGGAGAATTTATTATGATCAACTTATTTTATACATATACTCAAAAGTTTCTGGATATACTCTACAATCTACTTGGACCACCAATTTAAAACTTCAAACAACTAATTCATTACAAAAATAATGCTCTGTTCTAGCATATATGGATGACACTCTTTGGGTTGCTTTCTTACAAACTGAGTTATCTTATATATTATCTATAGCTAAATTATTTTATACTATGGCAAACATCCAAGTTAATCTCTCAAAATCCATTCTGGTTACTAATAACCCTTCACCTCACTATAGTCCTATCTCTTATAATAATTATCTATTTCCACTTTACTCATTTAAACAACCCTTCAAATTTTTAGGTTGCTGATTTACTTTAGATAATAGGCAATCTAGACAAACAAAATTAATTATCTCTAAATCTTTTTAACTTATCCAAATTGCAAAAACAAAACTTATAACTGATTCACATACCTACTATATTATTAATACAGTTATCATCCCTACTATTAAATACTACCTATATAATATTGTCATTAACCAATCTACTTGCAACAAAATTTTTACTAAACATATTGGTCTTATTAAGGTTAAAGCTAAACTTTGCTATACAATACCATCCAGTACCCTACTACATTCTCACATCTACAACATTAAACAAATCTGAGATATTTAACTACAACACTATATTCCCAATCTTCTCAAATGACTTAATAATTCTGATCTACTAGGTACATCTACTCATATATATATTCAACAACTTAAAAACAACCTCTGGTCTTCTATTAATATTTTCTTTCATCCTAAGCTAATTATTAATGGACCCAATTGATTAATCACAAACTTCAAAATAATATAACTTATCAAATATATAAACTAGACTTTTTCAACTAGCCCAATTTACAACAACCCATACACTCTAAATAATAAAATCATATTTCTTGAATCTCTTCTTTCTTCTTATCCAAAATATTCTATTTTTAAAAACAACTCAGACACCATGAACTTTTTTTTCTAGACCAACTCACTACTCATGATAACTCATATCTTTTGCACTAGTAATATACTTTACTCAGACTTAACAAAATTTCAAAAGGTGTTATACCACAATGGTTTACTACCCTTAAGAACATTACTACAAGTCACTCCTATCAACACACTCTATATAATTATTATAATTTACCTTTTATAAACTATTTCTGCTACTCTATTAGTCACTTTATTTTCAACACTAAACCTTGATTACTTACTGTTCTTGATAACTAAATAATTATTGGCAAGACCAGAAGGCATAATACATCCACTGACCTTATTTTTATTAACCACTGTCACTGCTTATTCCAGTCTTAGTTCTCTAATCTTTATCTTACTCCTCTTTCTACTATCATATTATGTAATGGATGCCACCTTAATTCAAATACAATTGCTAACAAATACACTATTTTTATTCTTACTAACTTGGTTATTAAATTGCTTTATCACATCAATCCTAACAAAACTTTCAACCTTTATGCAAACTTTCTTAAAATTGCATACTCTGTTGCTCTTCAACATCCTTTATATATTTCATTCCCCCCTTTACTTACAATTAATCTATAACAACTACCTTCTATTTTTGAAACATGCCAACTTGTTAATAATCTTCAGACTATTGCTAACTCAAATCACAATCTATCATCTATTTCATTTTATACCAATGGTTTTATTATTGATCTTGGTATTTTGCAATGCTCTATGGGTATAAGTTGGGTTCAAGTTAATAACTCTACAATTATTAATTCATTTTAGGCACAAGTTAAACTATAGCCATTCTTCTTCAAAGCTAAAATTTTTGCTATTCTCTTAGCAATTATTACTACTCCTAAACATTGCTCTATTCACATATTTACTAACTCATAATTAGTAATCTCTAAATATCATAACATCTGCCAATTAGCATCTATTCTTTTCTATATTCATACTCTATATTTCTCCATCTGGCAAACATTTATTAACTTTACTAAGTCTTATAAAATTCAATTTACTTTCTATAAAGTTATTACACACCAAGATGATCTATTTAACAACCTTGCTGATCAACTTGTTTATAATTACCAAATACTATCTTACCTAATATTTTTAATTAATAATACTTATAACCTCAACTATACTCCTTTTATTAATGAATTTTCTATTGAAATTTCTATTTGATGCTCTATTCAAACTATATACCAAGCATATATTATAACACTTTGAACATCTCAACATCATTTTCAACAATGGTCTACTATTACATCTAACATTAACTGGAAAGCTACATGGCTTTATATCAATAACAATTAAAAAATTTCTAACTTTGCTCATAGTTTTTATTTATCTACTGTAAAAACTTTTCGAGTTAAAATCCTTATAGATGAACTTCCTGTTCCTCATACTCTTCATAAATGTAATTCTTTATTCCCTTTCTTCTGTCATTAATGCAACCAAACTAGCTCTTTACTCTATTAGGTTATCTGTTCATCAACCCAAACAATTTAACATTTAATCTTTTATTCTCTTAATAGTATCTTAAATACAACTAATCTTGATATGCTTGCCAATCTTCTTTCTGATTTACATACTGAAATTCTTATACTTAACAGTTTCAAACTGCTTAACTCTTCATATATATCTTCTCTTATTTTTATTCTATTTGGTTTAGTTCCTATTGATCTTATTTTTACTATCTACAATGTCTCTATTTCTTACCATATTGCCGCTACTCTTTTTATCAAATTTCTTCTTCACTTAAACTAACAAATATACAAACAAATATAGATCCCATACTGTATTTCATATTCTGCACAGTCTCAGACTATACTTCCTACTAATTTAACTTATAGTCATTCTTCTAGTCTATCTTCATCTTTTATTTCAATACCACAAATTATTACTAAAATTAATCTTTGGACTATCTAATGGATTAAATACTATATTCCTTTCTCTTATATTATTATTCAAACTCAAATCTAGGTAAGTCTTAGCAACTCTTGTAGGTTTAGATTGCAGATTATATATTTGAGTCTTTATTCTTCATATGTAATTTAAAAACAAGCTTTTCTTTGTAAAAATTTCAATTGAATTTCAATAAAGTTAAAGACATGGTCTCACCATTAATATTTAAAAAAAAATTTACAGATTACATGAATGACAAAACAACCAATCAAATTTTGAGATCAGATGTAATGTAAAAAAAATACAAAAAAATGAAAACAATCTAAAAACTATTCATAACTCAAAATTTTGCTTATGAAACTGCCTTTTGCATACTACCAAAAAGTTTTTTTTTGTAAAATTTAAGTATAATCATGATTCTTTAAATCTACCTTACTAGCAATACCTTAACTCTAATCTAATAGCAAAATAGTTTTTCTTTGTGAAAAAATTTTTAATAGGGTTGCATAATAGGTGAAATTTTTTAGACTGGTATTGCTAGTCCTATAAATTTTGTTTGTTGGGATTTTAAATAGATATCTTAAATAATATTATACTAATAAAGTTGAAAATATTAATTTTAATTTAAAAAATTTTATTGCATTATTACTAATATAAAAAGAATAACATTCAACTGTTTACATTTATCTAATATTTTTTTTTAAAAATAAAATACAAAAAAGTTGAATTTGAAATATGGAACATAATTCAAATGTAAATAGAAAATACATTTGTTTTACTTCAAGTCTTTGGGAGAAATTTTGGTTTTAAATTCTTTAATATCATTTACATTTTTTAAATATAGAAAGTTTAATTCAAGATTCATAACTATTATTTTTTAATTAATTGACTTTTGAAACATTCAGGTATCTAAAAGTATTAATAATAATAAAATAAGTTATATTTTTTTTATTAACATACAATTAAATACAACAATAAATATCAGTATTAATGTTCAAATTTAGATTATTGGGAGGTTACACATACTGGTTGTTAGGCATATGAGCTGTCGAGTATATAGGCTGTCGAGTATATAGATTGTCGAGTATATAGGCTGTTGGGCATATAGGTTGTCAAGTATATAGGTTGTTGAGTATATAGGCTGTCAGGTATATAGGCTGTCTGTACATGTGCTGTTTAGGAAATTGTGTTGAAAAAATTGTGTCAGTGAAATGTTTTGTTATAAAAATTGTTGTGTCAGCAAAATTTATATAATGGAGGAATAAGACTTCAGGATTTTTTTTCGAGAAAATGTTATGTTGAGAAAATGTTTGTCAGGGAATTGTACCAAAACCGAGTTCACTAATACGTTTAATTAATAAATTATTATTTGTCACATATAATGATTCATCACAACCATGTAATTAATTGCAATTAATTGCAATTATTTCATCACTACTTGGGTTTCAATTAATTTCATGATAATTTTAATTGGTATTAATTATATGACATATAACAAAAATTAATTTTGATTAATTTTTCGGTAGGCCTGATAAGATCCCATCAGATGTAATTCTGGTCAAAATTGTTGATCACTTGACCAGATCTGGAGTATTGACAGTTTTAATCGGAGTTATAATTGATATTAGTAAATTTTGTTAATTTTGGTAATAATAGAAGAACGAATTGTTAAAATTTCATTGTTCGAAAACGCGGATTTTAAATTTTACTTAATCAGAGCAACTCTATAAAAAAAATTGGTGATCGCAGCTTCAAGTTTTTTGACCTAAGTGATAATCACGATGGTTTGGTACAGGCTTACCGAAAAATCAATTAAAATTAATTTTTTGTTATACGTCATACAATTAAAATCAATTAAAATTATCATGAAATTAATTGAAACCTAATTAATGACGAAATAATTGCAATTAGTTGCAATTAATTACCATTTGCCATATGGTTGTGATGAATCATTATATGTGATTAATAAGGATTTACTACTTTAACGTATTAGTGAACTCTTATTCGTCACGCAAATAATTCATCACATCAAAAATTGCAATTAATTGACTCATTGTGACTGCGCCACCAATCAATTAATTGAATTCAAAAAATTGCAATTAATTACCCTCACAATCAATTATTCGGTAGGCCTGGTTTGGTAAACACATTTTGAGAACGGTCCAAGTCACATAGATCATTATGGTCACTGTCTATTACTAAAGTGGTGTGTATGCAGTATACTTATAACCAATAACATACTAAATAGTTATATAGCATAATTTTCTTGCCTATCTTCAGTAACTGATCTTGATAGTTGTGCTAGAGTCATTTAATATTCACTGATTAAAACTTTAAATTGTTCTAGAGAATCACTTTAATAGAGCAGGGGTCCACTATAACAAAGGTAAACTGTAATTCATTTAATAATCTAATCACCTTTTCATGCTTATTATCCGCCACTAAAATTAAAAATATAGCTCAAGTTATTTGCTTTTATTGCGCCCGATGTTTTTCTTTCAAGAAAACATCACAGCTTCTATTACTAATTAAATGACGGTGTAACATCCTTAGGTTTAACTTTCTATTTTTTTAACTGTACAGGTTTTTGGGAGGTGTATTTAAAGAATATCAGAGTTTTTTCTCAGACAATTTCTGTTTTTGCTACTAACCAGACTTTATCCACTCTCATTTGGGACATAACGAGTGACTTTCAGTGGAAATTAGATCAAGATTTTAGGTTCCTTAGTAACAATTAGCCTTTCGGCTCTTTTTAT
>CAJVQA010006855.1:0-14427 GCA_910591915.1 Cetraspora pellucida | reverse complement strand
TTTATAAAAACCATTATTTGTATAGTAGCCTCTTCTACTTTCTCCAATAAGTTTTCCGTTTTTGTTGGTGTGAAATTTGGTACAAGTGATTGTCGGGGAGAGTTGTATATATATGTATTATATATATATATATATATATGAGAAAATCAATAAAATTAAAACAAATTTATTAGATAAAGTTGTCCTTTTCTAATGTCTCCCCTTCATATGTCTAACCATCATCCAATAATAATCCAGAATTTGCACACTTGCCACTCTAGTTATCTTTCTTAACGTTACCAATCTAAAAATTTCATACTGTAAATAAGCACCACACCCTCTACCCCATTTTTTTAAATATCAGATTAATGGACATTGCAATGAGATTAGAGATAGGCAAATTAATTTTGTACATAATAATTACTTATGACTTACCAATTACTTAATGTTAAGTAATTATTACATTAATTAAGTAATTAATATGTAAGTGATCACATGATAACGGAAATTAATTTTCGACGACTTAACGTTAATGTTAGATAACATAGTAAAAATTAATTAAATAAACTTTATATTAAGTTACGACGATATATAATTATGATGTATTTATTAGACAATTTCGAAACTGGCTTTTTTTTTTTCATTTAAATATGAAAAATATTTTTATTCTTTTTGGCAATCTAATAAATCAAAAAAAAACAAAAATTATTACCTATAATAATGTCAAATTGGCCTTTGCCAAATCCAGATGTTCAATGTTTGCTTTGTACGCTTCCAACCAAAAGCACTGGCCATCCAATTGGTCCTCTTTGGCAGGCTTTTTCTCCAGTCCCGACAGATAAAAAACCCAAAGCAAGATGTATTTTCTGCAATCATGATAAACCCATATCGGGTACTGCAGCAGTAATAAGTTCATATATTAAAAAATGTTCAAAAATTTCTTTAGATGTTCGAACATATCTTCTTAATGCTTATCAATTTCAACAACAAAAAAATGTGATAAACTCAACTATTATACGGGATCAACAACCTGGTAATTCCTTGGATGAATCAATTGCATTACTCATGTCAACTTCGAATTGGTCAATTGTTTCTACACAATCAGATAATAATATTGCACAATTGCCAATTGATGTTTATGAATCTAATCAATTATTGTTGGAGAGTATTATAGAAGGTGGTGCGCCTCTTTCTTTTATGGATGCTAAAAAATTTAAAGAGTTTGTTTGTTCAATTAATATGCATTATAATGTCCCAGCACGAAAACAACTTACAACCAAGGTTCTTAATAACGTTTATAAAAAAGTTCAAACTTCAGTTCAAAAGTTTATTTGTAAGTCTGAGTGGATTTCTATTGCAACTGATGGATGGACAAACATCTGTCAAGATCATATTATAAATTTTATGACTATTGGCAAAAATCGAAGAACTGAGCTTGTTAAAATTAAAGATACTTTTGGAGAAAGTCAAACTTCAACAGTTATTTTTAGAGATTTAGAAGATATTTTAATACGAATTGGTACTGAAAAGATCAATGCGATTATTACTGATGAAGCTGCAAATTATATTCGTATGAAGGCTATGCTTACTCAAAAATATTCAAATATCTTGGCATTACCATGTACAGCACATGAATCAAATCTTTTAGTTGCTGACATGTTAAAGCATA
Organism: Cetraspora pellucida; assembly: GCA_910591915.1. Taxonomy (NCBI): domain Eukaryota; kingdom Fungi; phylum Glomeromycota; class Glomeromycetes; order Diversisporales; family Gigasporaceae; genus Cetraspora; species Cetraspora pellucida. The sequence goes on along the minus strand of CAJVQA010006855.1, from coordinate 12,779 downwards.
AATATATGAAATTGACTATAAATTTGGCTACAAAAATTATTACTTATTTGTGAAAAAATACACAGGCTATCCAATATATTCGAGCCCATATAAATAATAGTACATTTCGGTTTTCACTTCCTACTTTTACATGATGGAATTCTTTTTTTGTATCTTTACAACAAGTGCAAAATAAGGAACAATATTTAAAGGACATGGCATATGAAATAGAATCACGTTTAGACAAAACTATCATATCCATTCTTAAGGATAATATATTTTGGCACCATTTAAGAATTATTGTTCGTATATTAGAAACTTATTCTCTTATTCCTATTATCTTGGAATCTCGCCAAGCTACATATGCTGATACAGTTTATTTTTGGGCAAAAATGTAAATAATGGTTAATACAATAGATAATGTTAATTTTAAGCAATATGTTAGTACACGAATTCAGCATCGTTGGGATAGAATGTATCATCCACTTTTTCTTGTCTGCTGGTCTCTCCATCCTCAATATGTACTTTCAAATGCTATTCGCCCAGAACTTGCAACTGTTATTAAAAAAGAAGCAAGCTTGTTATTCGAATCTCTTTTTCCTAATAAGGATATTATGAGATTTCGAAAGCAATTAATTGATTGGAAGAATAAGGCTTATCCTTTTGATTTTGAAGGTAATTGGGATGACTATCTAATTAAAGATCCAGTGTATTTTTGGAATAATTTTCAAAGCGAAGTACCTGAATTAGCACTTTTTGCTTCTCGAATTATGAGCATTCCACCAACATCAGCTGATAGTGAACGATTCTGGTCTGTAATTTCAAATATATATACACCACGACGAAATAAATTAACAAATGATAATGCCTTTAAATTAACCTGCATTCAGTGGAATATGACTCAAAAAGAAGATTGTACTTCTAAGAATAACAATATTAAAAATGTTGAGCAAATCGTTCAACAAGATATCGTTCAACAAGATACTATCATGACTGATTCTAATGAAGCAAATATTCAACCTAATATTTCTATTGATGTCTTATCTATTGATAATGAAATACGAATTTTTGAGAATAATGAAGGTGAATCTTCTGAACATGTAGAGGAGCAAGCCGAAAATCAAGATATAATGAAAACGATTGAAAATATAAATATGTTTAGTACTAATGATCAAATTACATATGATGAAGCTATTGGTGAGATTACATATAACGAAGCTATTAGTGAACAAAACAAATCATTAGAAAATTGGTTATTGTTTGAAAATTTAAATAATATATTGTAATTTGCATTTATGTTGCTTAATAATCAATTAATATTTTGTAATTTGCCTTTGCGTTGTTTAAAAATTAATTATAAAAATAATAATTGCTACAAAAAAAAAAAAAAAAAATCGAAAATTACTTATTATTACTTAATGCCAAAAAACTTAATTAATATTAAGTAATATTAGGTAAGAATATGTAACTTACTTTGCCCATCTCTAAATGAGATCTTTAGCCAAGTTATTTCCGCTAATCTGGCATTTAAAAAAATGGGGTAGAGGGTGTGGTGCTTATTTACGGTAGAATACGGTATTTCAAGATCAAGTGTTACTCAAAAAGAAATGCAAAAAATCAAACCAAAAAATCGTTCATAACTCAACATTTTACCTATGAACCTACCTACTGCGCATTAATAAAAAAGGTTTCCTTGCTAAATATTGATATTAAAAAAAACCTTTCTAACTTAAATTATTTGCAAAATCTAACACTAATCTGGCAGCGAAATTTTTTAGATTGGTAACGCTAGAACAGTTTCTGTAAACCATACACTTCGTAATTTACATTACTACGTTCCTGTATAACTATTTTGTTTTATACCAATATAAAAATAAATAATATACATATTAATGAAGCTAGTAATATAAACCTATTGTTACTGTGTCTTGATTTCATAAATATCATCAACTAAGTTGTTTTATGTTTCTTTGAGTCTTAATTTAAACTTAAAAACTCAATTGCTATTATAAGGGGATGGCTAGAGCTATGTCTCTGTTATTTTTATATGATTTGAAGTTTTAATTCAAATTAAAATTAGGGTATAAATAAAATTGTCTTTCAGATATTTTTTGTTAGTGTTTTAAGATAGGTTTAGACTGCCATTTTTTATATTATTGTATTTTATTTTTATTTTTTGATGTATCGTTTCACCGACAATTACTTCATCAACAACCTAGTTCACCGACAAGTTTTTTTAAAACTTAATTCTAATTCTTAACGATAATGACCGGAATTACTTTGTTGGTGAAACAAGATTCGGTGAGATGATTGTCCGGAACCACAGTGCAAGCGACAGGTATACACTAATTTTAAAAATCCAAGGTCTGTAGTAAAACTTATAAAGAACATTACGTATAAAGAGTGAAGCTTTTTTATTGATTTATTTTTACGAATATGATCAAAATTTTTAATTCTCTCAAAAATTAAACATCATACTATAAGTTATCTAATAAAAGACAGTTTCCTAGAAAAAAAATCTTCATTTTTGATATTGTAAAGTTGCATAGTCTATTTCGCTCACTCGATTAAAATATACGTACTATAAATAATAATAAATTTTCTAATATGCATATTTATACTAACTTGAATTAGACTAAATGTTATTGATGTAAAAAAATTCAATTAAAACAAGACCACAAACTTTTTTCATTAATCAAAGACCAAATGCATAGGGAATTATCTTCCCATACTTCATGACTGCCTAAGGCTTGCTCTAATTTTGATTTTGGTCTCAAAGTCTCGACTGCATCGAGATATTTATCATCACCCCAAATAATCCAACTTAATTCCAAAATCCTTATATAATCATTAAATTTGAAACCAGCAATGTTTTTAAACTTCCATCCCTCACCTCCATTTAATGCAAACGGCAACAAATAATCTACAGCGGTTTTTATACTTTGATTATTGTTTCCTCTATAGTTCCATCCATCAAATCCCAACAGCGTAGTTCTTTCAGCCAGCAAGAACAACCCTTGCAAATTAAATACGGAATAAAACCAACTTGTACTACGGGAAGTTTCATGACGTTGTTGTCCATCCGCAAGTATACCTGTATTAACCCTGTGTTTTAATGCTTTCCAACCAAATTCCTTTGCTTCTTCTATTCGGTCGAGGTATTGGAGAATATAAGTCGCTTGAACGTCATAAAATGTACCATGATTATTTTTTGCATTGTGTTCTTCACGACCATGTTTTGATGTTGTGAGCCATTCATAGTAATCAGTAAGCCATTTTTTGAAACTTGATTCGATCTTATTATCCCAAGATTTAGAAGAACTCATTATTGAAATAGATTGTATAATTCTATTCATTACAATTAATTTAAGAATAAATAAAGGTTAACTAAAAAGTTTATATCTCAGTAATTTATAAAGAAAATTATAGACATACTTATAAATGGGTCGAAAATCTATAATACCAGTTCTTCTTCCAAATTCAAAACCTTTAATAAGACTTCCATAATTCAAATTTGGGTTCATCTTTGTCTTTGGATCTATGAACCACTCATTTAATCTATATATTGCCTTTTTAACATAAGTATCATTCCTTGTAAAAAAATAAGCCAATCCCAAATATTGAATATCTTTCATTAATTTTCTTAAATAGATGTAATCTGGCACACTCGAAATCTCAGGATTAGAAAAACCATCTCGCCTAATATATGGTAACCCATCCTTGGTTTCAGGGTTTGGCCAAAAATAACGAGCCAAAGACATATAATCATGTAGATCTTTAGATGGGGCAAGTTGGGTTTTTAACGTAACAGAATAGACGCTTGTATTGGCAACAGCTAAATCAGCTTCATGAAGAATATCGTAAAGCATTTTATTATGTTGTTCACGCAGTATTTTTAAATACTTAATGTAATAATGAATATTTAAGTATGCGGCGGTGACTACCTCCATTTTCGAGTCTTCATTCGTATGCTCATCTACGATTGATATTGGAACATTAGGAGCAAGGGTTGATTTATTTGAACTTTCAATGTCATTTGAGGTTGGTTCAAATTTATTCGAAGTTGATTTAAACTCATTTGAAGTTTGCTCAAAGTCATCCGAAGTTTGTTCAACATAATCTGAAACGCTCTCTATATTACTTTCATACAAAATCCAAAAAGATATAGATAATATGGACAAAAATGTAGCTAGCAATATTAAAAATAATGTTTTTTGAGCCATCATTCATGTATTTAACAGTGTTAAATCATTTAATCTTTTAAAAACTGTACGCAGATAGGATGACATAGTATTATATGAATCAGGAAATCAATTCATGCAACAGATAAACAAACATATGTTAGATTGCATACTTATTGATCAAATTAATAGACGTCTTAAAAATTTTTTTGATTTTTTAATTTTCTTCTAAGTTTAATATAAAAGTTAAGTTAAAAACTTGATCCAAAGTTGAACGTTCCTTTACTAAGTTCCTTAAGTCAAAAAACTGACCTACTATAAAATATTGCAAACGTTTCGTCACGATTTTTTTGACCATGAGTCGGTCTTTTATAATTATTGACAGCGTGTCAGTCTTTTGACTAAGGAACATTGTAAATAAACGTTCAACTTTAGGGTCAAGATTATTTTTAACTTTATTATTAACTATTAGTTAAATTTCGTACAAAGAATCTTTAGATACTCAAGAATAAGTATCCGAAGATTATTTTCAAATTTTATTATTAACTGTTACTCAAACTTTATATTAAGGATCTTCAGGAACTCCGATGAAAGTTATAAATAAAAGTTTTTTGTTATAAATTTACTTATAAAATTTAAGTACGTCAATTAATTTGATCAATTGTGTCCGCTGACTGGTAGTGCACGTATAACGGTAGTGTTTGAAATCGGTTTTAATCGGATTTAAAATAAGAAAAATAAAACCGGTTCCAAACTCTAGACTATGTAACTATAAGATGATATAGTTTATCCAGATATCCAAAATTCGTTAATGTAAAAAATTAAAAATAAGATTCAGAAATAACAATTCGATTTAATACTAATTCATGTGGAAAATATATAAACAAAGGCTAAAATTAGGACTTTAATGCATGCAATTGATGCTGAAACCTAATTGAGAACATGCATTACTAATTATCGGGATCCGTATCACATCACCAACAATCATTACATTAACGTAGGGATATCGCAATCTAATCTACATGATAATTGAACTGGACCTTACTCCTAAAGATTTAGCTGATGTCTGGCTCTTGCCCGTGTCGTTATGATAAATTTTAAGTTACTCATATAGAACTTTAATTAGCAATCCGCTCATTGGAAATACATGATTATGATTATCAAAAAAAAAATAAATAAATAAAATTTGGAGAAATCCAACTGATTGTACAGTCATAACATTTCGACCATCTCAGTTTGACATAATCATACCCTAAGTTACTGTGATTTGATTTTTCTATTCCTTATTTGTATTTCATCATTAGATATCTAATAACTGGAATAACAGCAAACATGAATAGTACGTACGTACGTACTCTTTTAGAAATTATCATTAAATTGGCATTTCTAACGGCAACCTTATTATACTTGCAACAAATAAAGGACACATATATAACAATTCCATTTAATCTCATATATTATTTTAGTTTATGATCAAAGATTTCATATTTACAAATGCTCATCTATACATGTTGGCAAAACTATAAATTCCCAAAATCCCAAATATAATAAAATTGTCCCAAATCCTAAATATAATAAAATTGTCCTAAATCCCAAACATAGTAAAATTCGTCCCAAATCCCAATAGTTTTGCCAGCATGTATATGATCATCATAGATATAACGATAACGAACGTGCTTCCTTTCTAGAAGTTTATATTATCGTTATATATTAACCCAACAAAATTGTCCCTGATTTTGATTGACGATCAAAAATTTTGGCCGGAATTACTCAAAATTTTACTAATGAAATCACAGCCGCCAGGGTTGGGTAATTTACGTAAATTATTTCTCTATAAATTTAATATTCCTAATGCCGGCCGAATTTATCTCAAAGTTGATCTGCATTAACATTATGTATTTGTAACATGAAGCCATGTAACTTATGATGTAACTTATAATGTAAGTTATATTGTCAGGTAAGTAATTTATTTATAATTTATCTATCATAAATAAATACGTAATTTTAACCTACTTCTCTTAAAAAATTCTTTTGTGAGCCAGATAAAGATTTAAGTGCAACTACACATGATGGTGTACGTGATTGTGTGTACTCCAAAAGATTGGTACTTGAAACTATTCTTTTACCATCTAACCACGTTGCCGAAAACACAGAACCAGACCCCCCTTTACCAATCATTTGAACATTAACTAATCTATTAAAAGGAATCCATTCGATTACACTATCATGAGATGTAGCTTTAAGTTGAAATTCTTTAATGCAATTATCGATGTCCTTATTTCCACTTGTCCATTCTTGCATTATTTTCTGAGGATCACATGATTGACACCAAGCTGGCGATGTGTTAAATCGGTCGCAATTTGCACATTTTCCATACATTTTATTTCTTTTAGAACCAAACTCATCAAATACTAACATATATTCATTTGTTTCGGTGTTTTGAGTTAGGCCATAAATCTTAAGATCACAGTCCTTTAACTGTACATATTCTACAAACTTATTAAACGTGTAAGTATATATTAAAATAAGGTTATATAGATTGTATAACAAAGAGAAATGATTAAATGGTGTAGCCAAAAAATCAAACATCGGGCTTTTATTTATTAGGGTGGGGGTCAAAATCCCGACAGGTCATAATCCCGACAGCCAGAGTTTTTAGGTAGAAAATCCCAAGTATGAGATATGTTTAAAGCGAAGTAGACTCTTATAATTTAATTGATTTTAGGGTTATGTCCCTTTAGATAAGGGTTAAGGTAGGGATTTTTGGATGTCGGGATTTTTAGCTGTCGGGATTCTTTTGTCGGGATTATGACTTGTCTGTCGGGAATTTGACCCAAACCCATTTATTATTTACCAGATTGTAATATAAGTATTGCAGAACGAAAACCTGATCATTAAGTACAGTTACTCATATAGTAGTACTAATATAGTAGTATAGTACTCATATAGTAGTACTCATATTAGTAGTTGGGCATTTTAGATCTAAAAGCCCAAATCGTGTAGTTTTCCGTTGGCAACACCCAAGTATTTTAACTTACTTCTCTTAACTTATCTAATAAATTTGGTGTTCTAAGTATTCTAAGCTCCATTTTATATGATTTCATACGTGATTGCACGTATTGATTATATTTAGACTTTTCATATCGAATTCCATCTAACCAAGTTGCTAAAAATTTATCTCCAATTATTTGAATATTTTCTAATCTATTAAAAGGAATCCATTCAATTATGTCTTCATAAGATGTGGCTTTAAGTTGAAGTTCTTTAATACAATTATCGATGTCCTTATTTCCACTTGTCCATCCTTGTGTTGTCTTCCAAGGGTCACATGTTTGACACCAACCCCGCGATGTGTTATATCGCTTGCAATTTGCACATTTTCCTTTCCTATCAGATCTTTTAGAACCAAATTCATCAAATACTAACAAGTATTCGTTTGTTACAGTGTTTTGAGTTAATCCATATACACGTTCACTCACTGATTGACTTTCTGATCGACTTTCTGATAGACACTCTAATTGCACATGGTTTTTAAACTTATAAAATATACAAAAAAAATAAATTGAGAATTGAGTATACATAATATATACTAATTAAATAAATTATACATAATAAACTTACGTCATTTAATATGTCTAATAAATTTTGAGATCTAAATATTTTAAGCTCTACTTTATATGATCGTATACGTGACTGTGTACATTCAAAACTATATTTATCTTTTATATATGGTATTCCATCTAACCAAGTTGCTAAAAATTTATCACCAATGGTTTGAATATTTTCTAATCGGTTAAAAGGAATCCATTCAATTACGTTTTCATATTTTGTAGCTTTAAGTTGAAATTCTTTAATACAATCATCGACTTCCTTATTTCCACTTGTCCATCCTTGCGCCGTTTTCTGAGGGTCACATGATTGACACCAAGCTTTAGATGTGTTATATCGTTTGCAATTTGCACATTTTCCGTACAAATCAAATCTTCTAGAACCAAATTCATCAAACACTATCATATATTCATTTGTGATTGTGTTTTGAGTTAAGCCATATACTTTAAGATCACTATTCTTTAACAGTACATTATCTACAAACTTATATAAATATAAACCAAAATAAGTTACAGTAAGTAACAAATCACAGTTGAGTAAAAATCGGCGGACAAATACTTTTATACAATGATGGAATGCAGTAAGTTTGATAATAATAAATTATATAGTTACGATGAGAAAAATATATTGTAAGTGAAAACGGGATTTAAGTGAGTTCGGAATTTTTATATAAAACCAGCATTTTAGGGTTGATTTTATCATATGAACACCCTTACCCTAACCCTAGTTTAACTAGGAAATTCCAAATACAGTTTCTACTTACAACAAATACAAATAAATCGCTATCTGCTAAAACCTAAGATAAGTTTACTTAGCATAGTCGTTTTTTTTTTCATTGTAAGCTAATTGCATTCCAAGGTTATAGAATATCTCCGACAATTTCTACTAGTAATTTTACCTGAGTTTTATTTCTTCAACTTACTTCTATCAAATTTTGTGCTCTAAATATTTTAATCTCCACTTTATATGATCGTATACGTGACTGTGTATATTTGCCATATGTAACTTCGTTTGCATAACGTATTCCATCTAACCAAGTTGCTAAAAATTTATTGCCAATGATTTGAATATTCTTTAATCTATTAAAAGGAATCCATTCGATTACTCTTTCATAAGATGTGGCTTTAAGTTGAAATTCTTTAATGCAATTATCGATATCCTTATTTCCACTTGTCCATCCTTGTATTGTCTTCTGAGGGTCACATGTTTGGCACCAAGCGTAATATGTGTTATTTCGCTTACAATTTGCACATTTTCCATTCCGATCTTCTCTTTTAGAACCAAATTCATCAAATACTAACATATATTCGTTTGTGGATGTGTTTTGAGTTAGGCCATATACTTTACTTAACAGTACATAATTTACAAACTTGTTAAACATATAATAATAATTAAAATAAAGTTACAGTATGTATCTTGTGCAATATCACTAAATTATTAAATTATTTAATATTTATCTTACTTCTTTTATAATATCTATTAAATTTCGTGTTCTAGTCAATGTTTTAAGCTCCACTTTACATGATCGCATACGTGACTGTGTACATTCAAAACTATATTTATCTTTTATATATCGTATTCCATCTAACCAAGTTGCTAAAAATCTATCACCAATATTTTGAATATTAATTAATCTATTAAAAGGAATCCATTCAATTACGTCTTCATAAGATGTGGCTTTACGTTGAAATTCTTTAATACAATTATCGATATCCTTATTTCCACTTGTCCATCCTTGTGTTGTCTTCCAAGGGTCACATGTTTGACACCAACCCCTCGATGTGTTATATCGCTTGCAATTTGCACATTTCCCATTCATATCAGATCTTTTATTACCGAATTCATCAAATACTAACATGTATTCGTTTGTGGATGTGTTTTGAGTTAATCCATATACACGTTCATTCTCTAATTGAGCATGATTTTTAAACTTACAAAATATACAATATATATAAATTGAGTATACATTTATATATTAATTAAATTAACTGATAATAAACTAATATAAACTTACTTCTTTTAAAATATTTTGAAAATTTGATGATCTAGTTAATCTTTTAAGCCCTACCTTACATGATTGTATACGTGACCGTGTATATTCATATCCATGTTTATTATAATCATATTTAGAATTTACATAACGTATTCCATCTAGCCAAGTTGCTAAAAATTTATCTCCAATGATTTGAATATTTTCTAATCTATTAAAAGAAATCCATTCAATTACATCTTCGTGTTTCGTAGCTTTAAGTTGAAGTTCTTTAATGCAAGTATCGACGTCCTTATTTCCACTTGTCCATCCTTGTGTTGTCTTCTGAGGGTCGCATGTTTGACACCAAACTCTATCTGTGTTATATCGTTTACAATTTGCACATATTCCACACCTATGATTTCTTTTAGAACCAAATTCATCTAATATTAACGTATATTCATTTGTTGCAGTGTTTTGAGTAAATCCATAGACTTTTAATTGACTCTTTAATTGCACAAGATATTTAAACTTATAAATTATATAAATTATTTAAATTAAGTATACACACTATTAATTAAATTAATTACACATAATGAAACAATATAACTCACTTCTTTTAAAATATTTTGAATATCCGGTGATTTAGTCAATATTTTAAGCTCCACTTTATATGATTGTGTACGTGACTGTGTATATCCACATTTTATATAACGTATTCCATCTAACAAAATTGCAAAAAATTTATCTCCAATGTTTTGAATATTATTTAATCTATTAAAAGGAATCCATTCAATTACGTCTTCATATTTTGTAGCTTTAAGTTGAAATTCTTTAATACAATCATCGACTTCTTTATTTCCACTTGTCCATCCTTGTGTTGTCTTCCAAGGGTCACATGTTTGACACCAACCTGGCGATGTGTTATATCGCTTGCAATTTGCACATTTTCCACACCTATGATTTCTTTTAGAACCAAATTCATCAAATACTAACATGTATTCGTTTGTGGATGTGTTTTGAGTTAATCCATATACACGTTCACTTCCTGATTGACTCTCTAATTGACCCTCTAATTGACTCTCTAATTGTGCATGATTATTAAACTTATAAAATATGCAAAATATATTAATTAATATACACTTGATGAATTAAATTAACTACACATAACTGATAATGAAATAATATAAACCTACTTCTAAAATATTTTGAATATTCGGTGATTTGGTTAATATTTTAAGCTCTACTTTATATGATCGTATACGTGTACGTTCTCCATATTTTACATGTCGTATTCCATCTATCCAAGTTGCTAAAAATTTATCCCCAATGCTTTTAATATCAACTAATCTATTAAAAGGAATCCATTCGATTACACTACTATAAGATGTAGCTTTAAGTTGAAACTTTATAATACAATCATCGACTTCCTTATTTCCACTTGTCCATTCTTGTGTTATCTTATGAAGGTCACATGTTTGACACCAACCCCACGATGTGTTATATCGCTTGCAATTTGTACATGTTCCATTCTTTTTATCTCTTTTAGAACTAAATTTATCAACCATAATTCTAAGATGATTTAAATATGTCACGAAAAAAAATTTTATCGTCATGCATTATATAACACATTGGGTGTATCCTAGTGATGATCATATATAAATTTTTTTATAAGGAAACCGTTATAAGTCCGGAGCGAAATCACATGAGATTTGTTGTGTTATACGAATATGAAGTAGTGACAGACGACAAATTCAAACTTACATTTTTGATATTCTTATTATGGATGAATCAGGAACAATACTTAGAGGGCATCAAAAACGTAACTTTTGTATCACTTTACATAGTAATTAAGCGTCATCCGCTATGCTCCGGACAATAAAAAATCGACTTAATTTCTCCCCCAATATTTAACATTTCTAAATTCTATAAAAGTAATGAAAAGTGTATTTATAAAGTAATAACGTTAGAATTTTATCTCACTAATTGAAATATGTTACGGTCTACCTGAGTGTCCGCTATCATATGGTTTACTACGATCACATAGTAATTCGTTGTCCTGGTTTTCTTATAGAGTACGTTAAGTGAGTTTCGGCAAATATAATTTTATTTGTACATGTTTATTGGTTCAAAAGTTATTAAAGATTAAAAACCCGGCCATAAATTTACTATGTAGCCGCATTATGTTTGTAAATCGTGTGATAGAGGCACCCAGGTAGGCCGTAACATATTTCAATTAGTGAGATAAAATTCTAACGTTATTACTTTATAAAGACACTTTTCATTAAACATTTTGTTTTTATAGAATTTAAAAATTTAAATATTATAGAAATTAAAGGCGAAGTCGAGTTTTTTTATATGTAATAATTTAATATGGAATGCAAATACCGAAATTTTATTATCTGTGACAGTTATGTAGAGATGTATGAATGCATATTTTTTTGATTCTGTATTGCATAATGCAGCATGTGATATTATGCATTCATGACGTTTTACTAAAATCAAGAAGATTTATATTCAATTTTTTCCATCTCTAGACACATAATAATTAATCTGTTTTATATAGATAAAAAATCACTAACTGATGTTATATATTATTTAGTATTACACAGTCAGGGAATTTACCAAATTAGGGGGTCGGCTAAAGCGGAGTGAGTTTTAGAGTTACCTTTTTGATGCAATTAGGGTTAATAGGTTATACGTATAGAATATCAAGAATGTAATTTATGCAGTATGATGATCATATAGGTTGAGTCAATAGAAATCAAGCAAATTTTTTTTAAGTAAATTTTTTTGAAACTTTAAATAAAGATAACTTAACTAAAACTTTATCAAATTTTATAAATTTTTTTTAAAATAAATGTTACAACTTTGTAGAATTCATTTAAAAAAATTTTACACTTCAAACTAATGATTCTAAAAACACATGGACACTATATACCTCCTCTGCAAATTGGCATATAAGCAAAATAACAAATACATCAAACTCCTCAATACTCTTTCAAAAATACCAAATTATAAACTCAACAACTAACACAATC
>CAJVQA010006854.1:0-14427 GCA_910591915.1 Cetraspora pellucida | reverse complement strand
TAAAACTTAATAAAATATATAATATTTAAATCATTAATAAAAAAGTTTTCGTATAAATATTCTGTATCAAGTGATATGGAATTCGCAGTCAATTTCATATAATTCTATATGGAATTTTATACTGAAAAATTTAAGTATTAATTCATGATAATTTCAATATATTTTTTTTCATTGGAAAAGAGTTAAAGTGTTTTATTGTTTTTGTTGATTGTTTAGCCCCTTTACATTGAGGCTTGCAATTTTAAATTTAAATTGTTTAGTAATATTAAGATAGAGCAATACAGATTTCAGATCTGTAAATTCTGTGTTCTATTACAAGATTTTTTGTAAGAAGCAGACCTAGTTGTCTCAACTTTCTGATTTGTAAAATCTTTTTTACTTTTTTTGTTCTTTTTTTTCCTTTATGAAATTAAGGTGAATCCATTATTTGGGTTTTTTGATTGGAGTTGTAGCTTGCTATCATTTGCAATTAATATAACTGGAATATTTAGAATTTTTGGTTTTTCAAATTCTATTGAAGGACCTGTAGCTGGATTTTCTATAACAGGCACTTTATTATTGATGCCATCTATAATTTCCTCAACTGGACAATTGAGATCTTTTTCTGCTAGTATAGTGCTGTTTGTTTCATCATTTTTTTCACTAATAGCTGTATTTAAAATGGTTTTTTCTTGTTAATGCTCTTCAATATTTAGCTCTTCTGAGATGTTTTTTTGTTTTTGCTAAATAGCATTTGTATTTTTCAAGCCTCCTGATGGAAGTTTTCCTTTTCTTTTATTAGAAAGAAATTCTTTATATTGACAATGGAGCTCGATAGCTTCCTAGTACTGCTTGCAGTCTTTTTTAATATGTCTCTTATTGTTACAAAAGTAGCAGAGCTTGGGAGCTGCACACCATTCTGTAGTAATTTTGTTGTCAAGTAAGATATAAAACCAGTGAATTCTTTTTTCTAAATCTGCATCATCTGTGGTCTCGAAAGTAATAATCTACTGATCAGTTAGATAAGATGTGCCTTCTATTAACTGTGGCTTAATTGAGGCAATTTTACTGAAGTTCTCAAAAGCATTTTTAATTCTTTCTAAAATAAATTCTTATTCTCTAAAGAAACATTTCTAATCTTAATTGGCAAAAAGGATCTTCTAAAGTCAACTGGAATATGCCATAGTATGTATGATTAAAAATTTCAACCCCTTTTGTAGTATAGTGTTTGAGTTTTTTCTCATTAGTAAAGATTAGTTCCAAATGAGTACAAGATCCTCTATTTACATGTGGCTTAGCAGCAATTATGTCACATCCTGCTGTCTTATAGAGTAAGATCATAATTTGATTTAATAAACTATTAAGATTATTGATATCTAGTATGAGCATATTATCATTTTTAGATCTTATATTGTTTCTTAGTAAGAATAAAGAGAAGGTTGACTATCCTCTTTTGACTTTTGCGAAAAGGCTTGACTATGATTTACTTGAGGTCCCTTTGTTTTTGTTTGTATCTGTTGCATTAGGTTTTGCAAAAAACATGTTGTTTTGTTCTATATGAGATGTTGTTTTGTTTTCCTTATTATTTGATTTTCAAGACATGTTTTGGAACTAGATGTGACTGTGTTGTTATTTTGGTCTATCTTTTCTTCATGAAGTCTCTTTTCATTCTCCAAAGTAACTTGTTCATGCCAGCTAATACTATCCAAGAAGTCATCTTGCATAGTGACAGTTAAATTATTATAGATAGTTTCTGTTGTTATAATATTTTTTCCAAGAAGGAAATTAGTTGCAGTTTTAGTTAGTTGTTTTTTTATCAAAAGGTTGTTGCCAGTTTAGTTTTCTTATTCCTGTAAACTTTAAAGATAAAAGTCTTGCACTTTCTAGGAACAAGGAGAAGAGTCCCTGTTCTGCTACTGTTTTTGAAGTTAGTAAAGTCTTGAGTTAAGTTTATTTTGTCTTTTAAAATTATCCTCTTTCCTAAATGTGATGGTCAGAAGAGAGAGATTGTCCAACCTAGGCAATTTAAATATGAAATATTTAAAAAGAATTGAAAAGAGATTTACAAGCCAAAGAAAACAATTCAAGTAAGCTAATACAAAAAAGTAACTTAGAATATCTTAAAGAAAGAGTGAATAGAAATACTAGCAGAACTAAAGAAAGGTACAGTATTAGGAATATTAAAAATTATATATACATTAATACAAGCAGCAGGATCCAAAGTTCAAGACCTATTTAGAACATTTGTAGCAATTTGCATAAAAACAGAAAAGTGCCAGTAAAATAAAAAGTTTTACAAATATATTCAATACTAAAAAAAACAGATTAGTAGTACAATTTAAGTAATATAAGGTTAATTGCATTACTTAAAACCTTTGACAAGTATATAACAAAAGTTTTGACTAAAAGATTAACAAATATGCTTTGCAAAAAAGGTATCTTAGAAGGTCCAAACTTTGCAGGCATATCAGAAAACTTATTAGAAGAACCAGTTTATATTATAAATATAATAATAGAAGATGCAAAAGATAACAATAAAAAGATTTAGTTGGTTTTTTAAGATATAAAAAAGGCATTTAATTCAGTATCACTTATAATATTGAAACTGGTGATAGAAAAAATTAAACTACTAAAAACAACAATTAAGCTAATTTTAAACTTGTTTACAAATAGAGAATTAAAGTTTATTATATATTGGAAACACACAGAGGCATTCTAAATTCAGAATAAAATAGAACAAGATAAGGTTCTGTTATCTTTGATATGGTAAATATTTTATGATCTGCTACTAGAGCAAATACAAAAAGATACTAGTTTAGAATATACAGTATTAGTAAAGTTACTATATAACCAAAATCTTAATTATACATCAGAGATAAAATGAAAACAAAACAAAGTAGCATTTGCAGCTAATACAACCTAGATAACAGAAAGCAAAGAGCAAATAGAATAAACAATTGAAATTGCAAAAGAGTTTTTTAAATTCAATGATATACAAATAAATAAATAAAAATCTAAATTACTAATCATAAACTTAAAAGAAACAAAAGAAAATTAAAAATTAACTTAGCAATAAATAGATATATAAAGAAAACAAATATAAAATAACAAGATTCCTAGGAATTTGACTAAACAACAAGCTAAAAGAAACAATAATGAAGGCAAAAACAAAATAATTAGTATAATCAACAGTAAAAGAATTAAGAAAAAAGAAAATGACTATTGTGCAAATTGCATATATAAACAATATATATATAATATTAAAGCTTAATTATATGTTACAAGTAACTAAGTTTTCAAAAAAATAATAAATAATATACAAAGCTCTATTTTGATATTAGCAAAAAATAAGTTAGAAATAGCAGAACAGTTGGAATGAGTATAATATTATACAAAAATCTAGGCAATTGCAACTCATTGTAGAATCAATTATTGATAAAACAAATTGCAAGTCTACACAATCATTTAAACTCATTAAACCTAAAGAAAATACTAATCAGAATCTGAATAAGCCAAGGGTTAGTGATAATGTAAACATCAGAAAATAATTGGCATAATAATCTACCAAACATATGCAATAAGCTTTGAAAAAATAATTTAGCATGTCAAGTAATATTAAAAGCAAAAGATATGCAAATAACTTTTAAATTTAATAATCTGAATACAGTCTTCTTTCTTTATAATCACACTTTTGGATGGATCAAAATCTGTGATTATATAGAGGTGTGATTATATATTAAAATCGCCTTGATCATGTGATAGAACATTGATATATATGTAATATAAATACTATACAAATTTGTTTAACTCTGATAGTTGATATTAGGTTATAAAACATAGAATATGAATATTTAGGATTTATTAGATATTTTATTTTAGAAGAATTTAGAGAATATACACTATTCTCAACCAAGGGCAAGAGTGGACCTTATATAAATTTTAATTTTACAGAGTATTTACATTATAATAAAAGCATCTGTGCTATATTTTTGGCTTCGATACTAAGATCCTAATAAATTGTATATATGTATAATAATTTAGTATATACGTTGTAATGGGTAATATGACCTAGCCACAGTTATGAAACATGATTCAAGCCATATAACTCGGGACCCGAATACAGATTGATTAACAAAGTAAAGGCATTTAGTAAGGTGTCACTAGTATTCACATGGTGAGAACTTAAGTCATTGTCATGTAAATTAGTATGAATTGCTTTTAGTTAGCTATAGATAATCTACTGATACTCTAAATAGCTATACAGTATTATACTTATAATGATCTTAATCATAGCAAAGCCCAATGCTTATAATGTATAAGGCTTCTTGATTTCATATAACTAATGGAGCAAGTATATAATAAGTCATGATAAAGACACCTAATCCAAGGATCTTAGTGGAAGTAAAATCCTTGGTTCTCAGTTCAAATCTTCTACACCTTCTTTTGAATAGTTTAGTCTTTGTTGTGATTTAAGTTATGAGAACTGACAACCCCAAAACTTTACTTTTACAATGTACATGATTACATAAATTAGGCCACCAAGAATACATAACAATGTCTAATATTACTAATAATACAATCAACATAACTATAGCAGTACAAGTATAAAAGATAAGTAACAACTTTATGAACAGAACAAATATGAAAGAAAAGATGTGACAAAATTATCCGTTATAATAGAGATTGCATCGATAAGATAATCCTAGCATATATTTGATATATCATGAGGTCTCACACAAGATGTGAAATAATGACTTCATACTATTGGACTACCAATTATTAAATTTCTATTTATCTTGTGTGAAATATAGCTTATGTGATTTAATTATTTCATACAAAGACACATCTCTAGTTCAAAACAAAAAAACCATAGCCTTTTAAATTATTTACAATTCTTTTACTTTCTTTAAACTATGCTAAAATTTTTAGTAAGCTATACCATATTCAACAATCATTTCTCCTACAGGCCATTTAACCAAAATTCTATTGTGACAATTTACTAATAATTTAATGTAAATACTTTTTTTTTAAATATTAATGGTGAGATTTAATGTAAATACTAAATCTAACACTATATAATATTGCCTAAATAGCTTATAGAAAAAATAATATTCAAAAAAAGAGCACTACTCATTTTAGTAAGCTATGTATAGTGTAATAAAATTTAGAGTTAAGAGTTCTAAACTAAAATAACGATATAGGCTAAATTTTAGTTAGAGTAAGGTTTTTGGAGCATTGAACCAGTGTTGAAAATTTAGTACAAAAAATTTGTGCATAAAAAAAGATTTTTTTGTGTATGCACAGATCTCTGTGCTACCTATTAATCCCTAAACTTTTATAAAATAAATTGGTTATTAATTTTAATAAATATTATGTGTATAAATTTGATTGTAAAATTTAAGTTAATTATTTTGCACAACATATTGTTAATTTTGTGAAAATAGCAATATATGCACAATGAATTTCAATACTGCACTGAACATTTTTACTTAGTTGCCTAGACAATTTTTAAGATATATAGCAACTGTGGTGTTTAACACTACTGGTATGATTTAGCAAAACTGTTAAACCATATATAAAATAGTAAAAATAATATAAATATATTTATTTTATTTTATTTACTGTATAATATATAAAATATTTAAAATTTCTAAAAATAATCGGTAATAGAACTTTGTTTTTGTGAATTTAACAATATTCTATTTACCATTTTATCGTATTTTTTAAATATTTTTATATCATTCATATTAAAATTTGAAGATTGTTGTTGTTCGAAGAAAGTCATTCATGTTTTTAATGCATTATGTGCTTCTTGAATAGGCACTTTGAATGGTTCTTCATCTGAATTATCTGAACTATTTTCAGTATCATCACGTTCTTTATTTTGAATAAGAGTAACTATTTGTTAGTCTGTCAATGCTTCTTCAGTTGAAATAGTTTGATCAATATCATTAAAATAATCAACTATTGCAGAACTAAGAGTGGCAGCATGGTTATCTTCTATAGGTAATTTATTTAAAAGCTCATCAAGCTCATTATTATCAAGTAAACTTGCTTTATTTTGAACATCTGTAGCATAAATAACTTCATTATTATCAATACCAGGAGGATCTCAGTTTTTTTCTAGCAGTTAATGATTACATTTTCATCAACAGCATTCCATGAATCCACAAGATAATCAATAGCTTGTTTGATAGTTAGCTTGTTTCTTTTTTTTTTTTAAAAAAAAAAAAAAATTAGTAATGCTCTGAATAGTTTATAGATTTGGCCAAGCTGTTGATTAAAAATCTACAAATACAAGTGTTATGACTGAATTTGGGATCTGCCTGAAGTTGGAACTTCAATTAACTAAAGTTGTGCCTGACTGAAATTAGCCTCTGAAATAAGAACATTCTGCATGCATTAGTTAGCTGTTTTAGACAGGTGCAAACTTTAGTCAACTGAAGTTCCAACTTCAGGCAGATCTTAACTTCAGTCATGACAATATCAGATAATTTTCAGGAATAATCTTTAAATTACAAGCTACGATAAATAATCTTATAGAAAATTAGTATAAAAATACTATTTTAAAAACCTAAGGAAAGAATGTCATAGTTACTTGAATAAATCTTTAAATATTTTGTGGTACTTGTTAGTGAATTTATTTTTAACCAATAGCATTAATTAATCTATAGCTTGATCTAACTATTCGGAGCACTGCATATATATTAGTTAAAAGCATATTTAAAAAAAGGTACTTATTTATTAAT
Source organism: Cetraspora pellucida (assembly GCA_910591915.1). Classification (NCBI taxonomy): domain Eukaryota; kingdom Fungi; phylum Glomeromycota; class Glomeromycetes; order Diversisporales; family Gigasporaceae; genus Cetraspora; species Cetraspora pellucida. The sequence continues at coordinate 7,699 of CAJVQA010006854.1, read as the reverse complement.
ATTTTTGCCAGCCTCATATAGCATTAAGAGATGATGGCAATAAAGAGCCTTGTAGTAGCTTTTAAAACTCTTAATAATACCTGCATCTATTGGTTGCAAGTGAGCCATTGTATTTGGAGGTAAAAATGTGACCTTAATATTAGTTAGACCTGAATATGTTATATTTTGACGATTACGTTTTTTACGTATTTTTTGTTTTTTATTTGATATATGTTTTTTGAAAGGTGTCTTAGAGGATACCTTAGAAGATGCCTTAGAGGATGAACTTACAATTATATTTGATTCAAGTTCTTCTTCAGAATCAGAATTTGCATGATCTTGGTCAGTATGTTTTTTTTCATTTGGATCAAAGTGTGAAGCAGCATTATCAATTAGTAGAATAATTTTTTTGCCATTAATTCAAAAATAGTAATCTAATTGCTGGAGCCACTCATTAAATATATCACTATGCATCTATGCTTTCTCATTTGCGTAATACACAACAGGAAGAGAATTTAAGTTAACATGTTTAAAGCATCATGGTTGTAGAGATTTACCAATTACCTATAGTTGAAGATGGTGTGTTCCTTTAGCATTAGTGCCAAGTAAAACTGTAATTCTTGCTTGATTCTAAAAATACAGTAAAATTATAATTGATTAATCTAAAATTTTTATTACAATTAAACCTTTCTAAATGCATTCTATAAGAGCTAACTAATAATGTGTACTTAGAAAATAATAAGAAAAAATATATTTATAAAAGTTATATATAATATAATAAAGTAAATACTATCTTTTAAACTATTTTTCAGACAAATTTGCCTGGAAATTTTATAATTGATCTGTAATTAAGTTATTAAACTATATTGAATTATAGTTTATATCATAGAATATTTGAGTTAAATTGACAGTTTAAGGAATGCTATACTTGTGATTTTAGAGATTTTATTAGTTAACAATAAAAAATCTCTGAAATCACATATCAGATATTATATACTAAGAAGGTATACGTATTATTTTACTAAATATATATGTTGTATCCAGATTTGAAATCTGCCTGATTCAGAATCTGGCTGCCCCGATTTAGAATTAGGATGGCCCAATTCTGAATCAGGCAGATTCCAATCTAGAGTATGATATATATATATTATATATCTTTTTTTGACCATGAATTGGAGCTGATGACAAAGTTTGGTTTGGTTGCATATGATAATATAAAGCAGTTTCATCTGCATTATAAATTTGGTCAAGTGTATATTGGCTAAGAAGATTATTAAATTTTTGTCTTTCTTCAAATAAAGTATCTAAGAGAGCACTTTCAGCCTCTTCATATAAACGATAAACATGAAGATTATTATGAAGTTTGAATTTTTCAATCCAACTATTTGACAATTTTAAATTAGACTCTTCTATATTAAAAGCTTCTATAAAAAATTTTGCTTTCTCTTTGATTAACATTTCACTAATTGGAATTTTAGCTATAATTGTACTTTTGATCCATAAGCTCATAGCTTTCTTGAGTAATGAAAATTTTAGAGAACAGTAGCAGAACTTATTTTTTACTAATTCATTAGGAACTACTGCTAGCCATTTATCTTTCTCATTAATAATCTTAAAAACAGTTGTACAATGGATATTTAATTAAAAATTTTGATTAAAATATTTCATAATTTGAGCATAGTTATAGCGTGAGTTTTTAACTGCAAATTCACAAATTTGCTGTTTGAAATTATCACTAATTGCAGTTCATATTTGTTTAGGTTTAGTTGACATTTAATTTTTTTTTTAAAAAAAAATGATATTTATAGTAATAATATTACTGCTACTAAATCGAAGATTTACAATTAACAAAAAGCTACAAAGTTAGAACAAAAAGAAGACAACTTATTAAAAAGAATATTATCAAGCAGCAAATTATCCAAAGTCAGTTATTTTTATTAATATATGTATATTTATAAACTTTCTATCTTATTCCATCTTTATGCTATGAGAATTAAAGAATTAGGGCTGAAGGCTTTGAATGGGAAGTATTCATCTATTGTTTTCTTTTACTTTATTTATCTAGACTAGCTAGTATTTTTTATATTTTTTTCTTTCATATGAAATTAAAGTTGAACTTTTTATATTTTTCTAATAGCTTTTAGAGTAGCTTTACTTTTTTTTAGTATTATTACTTTTTTTGTGCTTAACATTTACATTCATCTATAAATTTTTATTTTAAGGATTTGTTAAAGCTAGGTATGCATATTCATATGCTGCATAAATTGTATTCTTGACATTTATATTAGCTACTAACTATAATTGCATAAAAAAAGTAATCCTAACCTGTATCTGGCTTTAACATTCCCACATTTTAAGAAGTTTATCAACAAAATGACAAGGAGGCCATTATTGCAAGAGCAGATAACTTTATAAAATTACGTTCTAATTTTATGTTTAATCCTTTTATGAGCTTTGTGTTAGTTTTTATGGTACAGAATTGCATTAGATATAGAAATATTCTGGTCAATATTGTGATTGCATATGATTATATGTATAATCATATCATTAGGATTATTAAGATATGGTAAGATAATTATATCGATATGTTTCAAGCATTTAATTAGTGGTGTAAGGAAAGTGATAGTGTATTTCGCCAATGTGAAGGTATTGGAGTTCCTTTGTTCGATTGAGAAGAATATCATTTTTTTAGCTATTGCTCATCATGTAATGAAGGCTGGCTCTGTTATTCCAAATTCACCTTACTTCACTGACAATTGTTTCACCAATGGCTCATTTAGCTGACATTACATCAATGATATTTTAGTAAAAATATATCTGAAACTAATCAAATGTTTAACTCTAACACTATGTGATGTTGGCTAAATAAACTCCAGTAAAATAACTGAGCAGAACTATTCATTTATCATGAATCATCCCTTTCCTCAATAATAGGTTAATATTTCTAGACCAAATTAATATTAGGTCACGAGTTTCCAATATATCTCTGTGTTGGAGCTTATTAGTTTTATTATAAAGAGAAAGAAATAAAAAAAAACTAGATAATAAAAAAAAATACTTAAATTCTAGTGCTTAAGTTTCTTGATAGATTTGTATTTTCTCTATTGCCTACAGTATTTATCCTGTAGCTTCACTATGTACATAGTTAAAGTTAAGATCTTTAATTTGATTGATAAATCTTTTAATATGTAACTTTAAGAGATTATAAGAAAGTAAATTTATTATGTATATTTATAGTTCAGTTACAATAAAAAGTATGATAGTGATTATATATATATTGTTTTTATAAAGAAGAATTCTATATTTTAAAAAGTTGGGACCATAAATTTATGTGATTTTATAGAGGTTGTGATTATAAGGAAGGTGATTATAAAGAGAGAATACTGTAATAGTTGTAAGCAAAACAAATAGAAAATAGCAAAAGTACTTAAGAAAAAGTTTATAGTACAAGTGGTATTAGTTTTAGAAAAACTAAACATCTTTTATACAAAACAGTTAATTAACAAAATAAGTGACCAAATAATTACTTGGCAACAACTCAAAGTACTAAGAGAAAACTCAAGTAAAGAAAAAATAGCCAAATGGTTTAAAATAATAAAAAAAGAAATAATTGAAGATATTGAAACAAAAAAAGTAAAGCCAATTTTCAGTATACAAGTACCAAATATAAATGCCTTGGAGACCAGTTTAGCAAGATTATCTAAAGATAAAAGAAGAAAAAACTGGATCATACTAAAATGCTCAAAAGAGGAAAAAAAAGAAAATTTATAATTAAAAAACTTTTATAAATGAATATGAAAAAATCTTTACAAAGCATTAGAATATAAAGTACAAGAAAAATGACCCAAGACCAGTGCTTAAAAAATGTAAAGATTGCAAAATAAACAAAGAAAAAGAGTCAAATAAATGCAAAAAATAGAACAACAATCAAAGATGCTAAGAGTATTGACAAACCTGATAAAAAGAAAAGAAGAAAATTAAAAATTAGAAATTAAAAAAAAAATGATTAATATAAAAGAGAATTATAGATATGAGAAATCAATAATAAAAGAAAGTTAAGTTGAAAATATAGTGTGTCTTACATAAAAAAAAGAGCTAATTCAGAAGCAAAATATAAGCAACAAGTTAAAAAAAGAACTGAATAGCAAATTATATAAAAACCAAATAGAAGGCCATATGAATTTGTTCTTCTATATAGATGGTTTACTCAAAAGATCTAGTTTGAAAAAAAGAATTAGTGGCAACAAAATAGGTATAGATTGAATACAAGTAAACAAGAAAGAAAAGATAAAAATTAATAAAAGTTATTTTAAAGTACAAAACTGACCATAATCAACTAAGCCAGAATTGTTAGCAATCTAAAGAGTACTTTTAATCACACCTAGAAATAGTAAAATCAAAGTATATATAGATAGTGCAGCAGCAATAACAGAAATAAATAAAGGACTAAAAATTTAAACCAACAAACAATAGTATAGAAAAAAGAACTATGATTAAAAAGAAGCATAATAGAGATTATAAGTCTTAAAAAATTGCAGCTAAAATTAGTAAAGGACATAGTAATAATAGATAAAATAACTTAGCAGATAGTTTAGTAAAATTAAATAGTAGTTTAGAAAATAGAAATACAATAGTCAAAGGAATATTACAAAGTGAAAATGGTTCAATATATTGGGAAGATAATACAATAGAAGCTCCAACAAGACAATTTTTAAAAAATGTTTTTGATCTTAAAATAGGTACAGAATGAAGATTTTTATTAGTTATAAAAAAGCTAGAACCAAACAATAAGACAGAAGAGCACAATTGACTACTTTTGTGAAAAAAAATTAAAGATCAAAATAGGATAGAATGTACAAATATAAAAAAAAACAAGCAAATCAGAATACTAATTAAATGTTTAAATAAAAGATTACTTTTACTAAAAACATTAGCAGAGTAACATCCAAATCTTTATACAAGCACATATTGTATTTTGTATAATGAAGAAAAAGATAATGACTAAGAGCATTTAGCAATATGTAACAATCATGAAAGAGCCTAGCAAAATATAGAAGAAATCTTAATAAACCTAATATAGTTAATGCTAACAAAAAAATTTAGATAAAAAAAATTTAAAGAAATCATATAAGGAAGAACAAAAAAAAAAAAGAGAGTAGATATAAAATAATTAAGAAATTAATTTATAAAAAAGCTACAAAAGCAATTTAAAAACTAATACAAACATTGACAAAAGCAAAAAAATTTTTGTAAATATTAGTAAATATAACATAAAAGGGCTTTTACAAAAATATATAGAAGAAATAATGTGAAGCAGTCATTGTTTAAAAAAAAGAACTAAAAATAGACCTAAAAAAAAAGAAAAATTATGAAAAGCAACTATTTGCAGCTATAAGTATATCAAAAAAAATAAGAGCAGCAAAATCAAACAAGCAAATCTAGTCAAAAGAGAAGAGAAAATAAAAAAAAGATAAGGATAATAATAGAATACAAGAATTATAGCTAGGGTCAATTAGAAATTTTGGTAATAATAATGTAAAGCCTTTTTTTAATAATCTTAAAGACTAGTTTGGTATAGCTTCTGGATCTGGATAATTTTTTAACCAGTATAGCAGACCATCTCTGAGCATTTTTGAAGTAGTCAAAGAAATGTCAAATCAAAATTTAAGCATAACTGTATACCAAAATGTATATTAAATACTTAATAAAAGTAAATGACAAGGCTGCCAAAGATTTTTAAAAAAAATTATTAAAACAGTTATTAAATAATATATTTATTTTTTATTTTTTTGGTGTTAAGGTAATGTAATCTCTTTGGTCATTTAACTTTATTAATAATTTTTTGGTAATAAACTACTATAGAAGAGTATACAATTAGCTATACATATAACTTTTCTATATTATCTATTTAAAGAGTCCACCTGAAAGTTCTCTACTAATTGCTATATCTAATACTTCTGTTTGAATGTTCTACTTTAAACCTCTGAATCTGTAACCTGTGTTAACTTACTCAGATATCTAGATCTTTATCTTAACCTTAGAACTAATTTATTCTTGAGGTAAACCCTCTAGAGCCTTCTGTATATATTGTTAAAGATGATGGGTTAATGTTTTTTTTTGGTTTTATAATAGGGGCAAGGAAAATGTGACAGATTGTCACTCAAAAATACCAAACATTGCGAAACATTGCATCATGAAAGAGGCAGAACGATTTGGCAAGGCTAAGGCATGAGTGCAAAGTCTCAGTTTATTGCTAATGACAGTTTTTTTTTATTATTAATATGATTGTTAACTTTTTCTTTTTTAATTCTCTCTCAAAAAAAGGCACTTATATACAAGAATGGTGCCCCACAAAATGAGATGGCACAGGGGCCCAAGATCCAACACTTTCCTACCGAACTCAACAGTTTCAGATTCGTCATTATGATCAGGACCTTGAATGGCCTTATGTGGCACAAACAACTAGCCCAATCTGGCAGATCTCCCCCAACAAACAGCTATAGTACCTGATTCTGTATCATTACAGCATTGTTTCAAATAGGTGGCTTGGCTTCCAAGTTTCTTGAAGTACAATCGATGCATAATCATTTGCTTGTTTCAGGAGTGTTCTTACTGTAAGGGGGCATGAATCGGGATGGCACTGGGTTAGAGCAACTTTGGTACCTATTTTGCCTGTAACAATATTTTTATACTAATCTAGATATTGCTATAGCAGAACTAATACTTGCAGTCAGAGCTTAACCATTAAATTCTATGCCTTTGTAAAATTTACTTAAACCTTAGCATCTACTTTATAGCATAACTTTAGTACTTTAGTATACTTCTAAATTTTACCAGACTTCTAATTCAAATGGCCTATGTAGGACTATAATCAGTCTATCAGTATATTAGATTGACTTAATATTCTTTTCTTCTGGTTCATTCTAGCAGTCTGGTTAGTAGTACTTTTAAGATCCTTAACTTAAAGGTTCTTGCCTGTTCAGTTACTAAGATCTGAGTATCCATTTTTCTAAACTAGTCTTTACAATAATGTTATTAAAGATCTGGCTACTTCTCTAGTTAGATCTTTTCAAATAAACTTTTTGTTATCTAATTTTAACAAATTTATATAGTTACAAGAACTTATTTAGTGTTTGCATCATCTAGTTGTCAGTTTGCATTCTTTTGTATAACTTAAATATTGTACAGATTTTTATGACCTGCTAGTCATGCTAGTGTGACTACTATTACAGATATCTTAACCCAATTATTAGTAACAGTTGCTATAATACAAATATTATATAGGTAATTATCCAAATTTTTTACTATTGATAGGATTTGAATACCCAACCTACTACTTGGAGGGTTGACAACCTGATTACTTTACTAGGTTGCCATACTTCTATATTATTATATATTTAATATATTCTAAACTAAAACTAAATTACTAGTAATAAATAAATATAATATATATTTTTAAAATATAATAAAGTATAAAATTAAACTTTTTTTTAAACTTAGTTCCTTTAGAACTAAAAACTTTTTATTTATTATTAGAATATAGTAATTCTAAAAAACTTTTTTATTATAAAATATAGCAACTTAGTAAAGTAAATAAGTTATTAATCTTTTAAGTAATAGGTTAAGTTCTATTAACAGTAAAATTTTTTTTTTTTTTTAAATATTAAGGTAAGTACTTGCGACCCAGGATTTTATTGATAGTACATTCAGCTAATGGTTG
>CAJVQA010006853.1:0-14429 GCA_910591915.1 Cetraspora pellucida | reverse complement strand
TAAAATTTAAATCTGGGGAACAAATGCTTGGTTTTGATGACCGAATTTTAGCCAAATTTCATAAATTCGCCGTGATGAATAGAATTTATCAAATAATTAATAAATATCAAATATAACAGTTGACATAATTCCATACCTTATCAAAGATATGCCCACCTATCTGTTTCTTTTTTCTTACAGTTGATTATTAATTTCTGAGTTAGACACGTTTAATATAACTGCCCATCTTTTTGACATATCCATACGTCTTCAAGTTTCTGCACCTATAGTGTGAGGATTAAAAACTCCAAGAGAGAATAAAGACGCACTTACGACACAAACCACAAACTAACGTTCCAAGTCTAACCGACCTTTCTATTAAGCCTGATGTAGGTTCCACGAAGTTGGAATTTGGTGCGATTAAATCGCCACTTCCCTGATTTCAATACTTAGTTCGCATACCGATACGATAATTTTAAAATGTGTTATCTTCTATTAATAGATTATGGCTTATAACACACAGCTCATACTAACTGGTTTAAAATCAATAATTGTTTTTTTTTTATATAAAAAACAAGTTTTTGAATCTGCCCATACATAATTGCTAAATAAGGAAAATAAAAAAATTCGATTACATGATACAAATTAGATTATTGCAAACTCTCAAACGTGATACATACACAAATTCTGGTAATAATGTGATGCGAGATTTCAACATGCTACCTTTAAAATTTTCCCATCGGTTTTTTCCATAATAAACCACGTTTTCCGTTTCACTACGTTTCTGGTAATTTAAACCATGGCAATATCATATCATATTACAAAGTTTGTTTATAGTGAACAGCTTTATATTATGGTTTTTTTTTTGAATTTATACGTATAACCCAATCATTTAAGTCCAATTTTTCTTCCATTGCATTCAGATGAGAGGACCTCAATACTCGTGTGGTTGTTTAACAGCTAGATTGGATACAATCTCGTAACGAGAGTCCTGGAAGCGATAGCTTTGAGTTATTGAGTTCCTAGACTACACAGTATCAGCATAATTTAATCGATCAGTTATATCTGAGTGATAATTATTATAACTTCATTTAATTATCACATTTAGACCTTTCTCGAAGAATTAATTGAACTATTCTTTTTTTCGTGTCATTTAAATACTATGACAAAAAGGTAACTTTATCCTACGTATATTTAAAGTTCATAACATATATTCTTAACATTATAATTCTTCTCAATGCTTCAATGTATCAAATTTATTTAGAGTTATTCACACTTAGCAAGTCTAAAGTTCAGAATGACATCAAAAAAATTAAGGGTATTAAATAAAGTATGTACGAATCATAGTACTTAATAAATAACCTGTTTTGATTTTTCTTCTCATGATGCAAAAAATAAAAGCTTTAACCAGTTAATAACAGAACCAAAGAAGAATTATCCGGTTAATTAGCTTACGAAATTAATTCAGAATAGTAAGTACTATCATTATAAATTTTGACAAAGATTTTAGACTTATGAATCTAAAAAATTCTTAATTCTGGTTAAAATTATTAAGTTGACTAGAATTAAAATTACCTATTTTATTCGTTTAAACTAGTTATTGATCAATTCTTTACAATGATTAAATAGTTATTGACTGGTTTTCATATATATAGATATATTGCTCGCAAATGCAAATGCGACTGTTTTTTTTTTCTTGAATTTCTTTAGATTCTAATGGGCTTAAAATTTTATAAAGTTTGAAGACCATCATAATAAGAAAAAAGAAAAGTATCGAAATGCATTTTATTAAAAGTCATATGATTATGCTATTGCTTCTAGTAACAGTAGCAATTTTTATAAGGCCTAGTTTAAGTCAGAAAGACCCACCACAGCATGGACAACATCATAGACCACTGAATGGACAACACCATAGACCACAACATGGCTCACAGAATGGACCACAACATGGCTCACAGAATGGACCACAACATGGCTCACAGAATGGACCACAACATGAACCACCGAATGGACCACAAAATGGACCACCGAATCAAAATCAAAATCCAAATCAAATTCCACCGAATCCGAATCAAAATCAAACTCCAAATCAAATTCCAAATCAAACTCCAACTCCAACTCAAATTCAAAATCAACCAACAAATCAAATTCAAAATCAACCAACAAATCTGGGTAGCCCAAGTGGTTCGCAAAGTCTCCAGCAACAACCGTCAATAACACCCGTTCCTTCTCCAGCAACGGTATTCTCATCTCCTAACACAGATTCGATACCTAAATACGCTGCTGAATCTTCTACATCCGCTGCTATATATGATGCATTCACATCTACCTCAAGAAGTACACTCATACCTCTTGCCACAAAAGTGCCGTCAGCGGCACTCGCTGCTCCTAGTTTTAATGATTCAATAAGCAAAGGGTTAACTATTAGTGTCGTTGTCGTTGTTTCTCTTGTTGTGATTTTAGCTTCTTGCATAATTTATCGTTTAAAAAGATGAATCAATAATTAATGTTAAGATTTGAGTATAAATTTTCTAGCAAAAAAAAGTCTGTTTTATTAATACTTTAGTAACTTGTAAATATGTTGTTAAGTGTCCTTTTAGTTAATAAATTTAGTGTAACATTTGATTTATTTATTACAACAAAGTAGATGTCTTAATATACATTTCTTAAATATATTTTATTTATAATTGCACAATCTTGTTAGGAAAGTATCATGCAATAGACTAATCAAATAGTTAAATATTGCAAGCTCATATTGATATTTTTCAATTGTGATAATACTCTTCTCTATATGGAATGTGGATCTTTTAGTTATACTAATAATAGTTACAATAATGAATCTATTTAACGGATGAAAGATAATTACGATTAATTCATTAAAGAATCATTAAAAGAGAAACGACAAAATCTAAGTTTCAAACCAGTATATTTTTATAGATGTTAGGCAAACATAGAGATTTGTATTGGGAAAGTTGGATTCTAATGCAAAAATAATAACCTGAAATTGGCAAAAGTAAGGAAACTGGAAAAACTAGTAAAATTGGTGAAAGGTAGTAAAAACGGATAAATTGAAGCAAAATGACGAAACTGAAAGCAAAGGTAAATATTTACTTTTGAAATTAATTATTTGGTTATAATTAGCGTGTATCCCTTAAACCGTCTAGCTGTCAAATTTGCCTGGAAATTTCATGATTGGCTATCAAAATATATTGGATTGTAGTCTAAATCGTAGTAAATATGTACGGTCTAAGGGATAGAGTTAATTTGTTTTTTAATTATTCGCATAGAGTGTTATTAGAAAACTCAAAGTTACTACAGTAATAGATTTTAATTAACCGTCAAATTGGAAATTTAAAATACTGTATTAACAAATGAAATGTATATAAGTCATACGTGTCAATTAAATAAACTTTCTGTTCCTTATTGATCAGTAATTTTTATACAATACATATCACAGGTCGAAAAATAAATAGATCCGAAAATATTATAGAAATATTAGATTCCATCATGAAAATGATAGAGACATATCAGATGCGATAGAGCTATTAATAAGCTACCAAAGCTGATATGTGTCTGACAGCTTTATCAGCATCTATTGTTATCACGATGAGAACAAAAATTGGAACCTGATACTTTCTGATATTTTTCTCATCTATTTTTTTTCGTCATGAATATCTTTATGTTATGGTTAGGTATATATTTGTTTTTTTTAAAATTATTAAAATAGCCACTATACTTGCCTAAAATTACATATACTATAAACTTTTTTTTTTGAATTTTCTAAAATTAGTTTGGTGAGCAATGCTACCGAAACGTTAATTTGGTTGATACTAATAACTAAAGATTTTTATTATTAATTGTATTAAAATTTAACAAATTCTAAATTTATAAAGGCTCTTCCTACAAGCATTTGTTATAAGAAGTATTTATTTATAATACCGAAATTTTATGAGTAAATGAAAGTAAAAAATTTTCAGTCATAAATAAATTATCAAAATTTAAAATGTGCATCTTATTTTTCAAATAATAATTTTCGTGTAAAAGACATATTTTCAATTGTTCTGTGATATTCAACTCATTAGATTTACCATTAATAGTAAAATAATAGTAAATAAATATAACTATTAATAGTAAAATAATAGTAAATAAATATAGCTATTAATAGTAAAATAATAGTAAAAAAAGTTCATTTATTAAGATAATGAAAACAGATACCCTGGTAATTAAATCGGCGTATTCAATAAATTTGCTTTTATAAATATGTTATAATATTTCTTCTGATTTAACTTCAGTACTTCGATGCCAACTTAGCTAAAAAGTACAATACAAGAATAAAGAACTCAAGTGAACATCCAAAAAGAGAACAAAAAGATATCTGTCGAGGACTAAAAAGTGATTCTTTCAAAAGAATTTAATTTAATTCTCCAATTAGTAAGAAAGTAATCGCCATTACTAATAAATGTATTACGCAATAAAAAAAAAAGATCTATTACGAAAAAATATAGTAATAATGGTCCCTTAATTTTTATCAGTGTATATCAGGATTTTGTTGGGATTCTGTTTATTAGAATTTTGACCCAAACCCAATTTAATCAATATAGTTTCCATTCTATAAAATTTTTAATTATCATTTTAAATACTGTAAACTTTGGTTTACAAAAATTATAATATGCCTTGTAAAAGGCTTCACTTATAATCCTATCAACGGTTTTTAGGCGAACGTTCATATTACAGAGAATTCTTGCCCACATATTTAACAGAATTAGAATAAAGAATGGTAAAATACTTTCGTAAGGACACACCAAAAATGTATTTTGCAGCTTTTTATTTTAGTTAATATCACAGTTATACATTCATTACTAATGCGTTAACCTCGTTTAAAAAAAAGGCTCAATTATTTGCTCGCTAAAAAAATCACCATGACTTTTTAGTAGGGCACTGTAAACCTAGGTCTCTACTTTTACCACCGCTAACAATCTTGTACTACCTCAAAAACTCAAAAAAACAAAAGAAGCTAACTATTTGATTAATAACAAGTTTTTTTTTTGTTACTTATTTAGTAAGCGACTTTACAAAAAGATTAATTTTAGAGTTAAGTTTCTAGCAATCTTTTGAAATTAGAAATAATGGCTATGTCGATTTCCTACTTGTGTCCTCAAAAAGTACTTAGGAGTTTATAAATATGGCACGTCTGTAATCTGTGACAGGTTAAACCACTAATTTCAACCTCCTTCTGACTATATTCCCAGCATAAGACTCGACTGTCATAAACTGTTAAAAAAAATGAAATATAAATTCAAAAGTTATCTTTTGATATTAACTAAACAAATATTATATAAAAACTTTTTAAAATTAATATTCATCTAGTATATTATAATTACTTTAAGCAAAGCAAACAATATATCATTTCTTTAACCGTGCTGATTGTTTAACACGTTCTTAATTAAATGATACATTGTTTACCTTTTTTGAATGAAGATAACTAAAAGAGCTGAATTCTCTTTTCTTCTATATCACAAAGAAAAATATTCGAAAGATATTATTTTTGTTACATTATACTGATATTTAAATTTATCTAACACGTTTCGTAATGTTGGCCTAATATTTTCTTAATTCCGTTTTATAAGTTTTTTTTAAAAAAAACAATATATCCAAATTTGTATAACCTGCGAGGCATTTGAAGGACTTTCATAATGAAAAAAATTTTTTTATAAACTAATAAAAAATTGGGGTTTTTTAAAGTCTTATTAGAAGTCGATAGGGTTATTTAAACTTTTAATTTGCACACTTTATTTATGTTAGATAAAATAAACATATATATATAAATCGCAAAAAAATGAACAACAAAATACAATTAAATCATTTTTTATATGTTCAACTTTAACTTCATAATAAATATAATCGTTTTTTTTATCATATTTAAAGCATGGTCAGGCAATGCCCCTTGCTCTCTCACAAAAAATTATTCACTGCTCTGTAATTTTGACCAATCGAATTTTGAATCGTAAAAATCGAAACGGACCTACTTTTTTTTACTAAAAACAGGAATAGCTCTAAAATTTTATTAGGAAATCATAATCTGTAGTCTAATCAAAATTTTTTCTTGTCATATTATTATACTCATAACCCTAATTATAACACGGTTTTTGACTATCACGTTACACCTGATCCTAAATTTTGATTAATTACAGAGGATAAACAATTTTTTATGGGAAAGCTACCCTAAGAAATCAAAGGCTTAACCTGTCATATTATGGACGTGCGTACAGGAAAAAAAACCATCACATGATCATATATCGGATAACATAAATATTGGTAATTTTCCATTGCATGTAATATTTTCTACGATTTCGAAAACTGGATCTGGGTTGCATGTAAAATGTATAAATATAGCTAGTGTTTGAATCAGTGGATTTAAGCCAATCACTGATGTTTTGTTTACATCGGGTAAAATACGTAGGATGTTTTAAACTTTTTAAACTTTTTACACAATGTAATCAATAATCAGCAATTGACTTAAATCCACTGGGAATACCCGTTAGTCTACCCGGATCAGCCCAACGGGTCACCAAATAAAATAAATACGTGCCACATACCTATAGTTCTTTAAAGATAATAAATAACCCACATTTATGTTAGCGGCCTGTGCTAAAATCGGCGATGAGTAAAGAAGTCTCTTCTTGGCTGTACTGCGTTTTTTTTAATAATTCATGTCTACTTAATCAGCCTATATTTTCGTGTTCATGTAAGCTTATGCATATTTATTTTATATTTAAGTTTTTTTTTTTTTTTTTGTTATGCTATCAAAAAAAAATTCTAAACTTTCACCATATCAACTATTTTAGCAAAAAAAAAAACTTAAGTATACAAAGGCAGAGGTGAAGAGAAAACGCTAAAACTGTCATATGAACTTAGAGGGGCATACTTAACTTTGCTTATGATTCTAGCAGGAGAGCATAAACAATATAAGAAAATACTTCCAACTCACAGAACACTGCGTGGGCTGGCTGGCAGGAGAAAGTGTAAAATCTATTTTGGGAAAATATTGGAGGAGGATGTGGCGTCTGAGAGAATTACTTAATCTAACGCAATGTCCAGCATCAATTATCATTGAATCTGTCCTTACAGTCGGATGAAAGAAAATGAAAGATACGACCAGTTTTTAAAAGATCTTTTGAATGATACTAATGCCAATCATGAAACGCCCAAGTTCGATGAACAGTACTTATTAAACCCGCCAGTATCAGGCTATATTTATGATTTATAGTTACCTCAAATATAGCATTTCAAAATAATTTATAATACATTGAACTTTTCCTTTGTAAGTATTATTCATTAGAAAGTTTGGTGACATGTAGCAATAATTCATGTTGATAAATATAAATATAAGGATTTCTGGAGCAAAAAACTTTCGAATTTGATAATGATGACTTAATAATTGGCAAGGGTATACCAGATTATACTTGTCGCATTAATTGATGATAAAAATTATCATTGGAAAATATTCGTGTTAAAAATGCCGTCAACACTTAGATGATTTCATTACGACTTCACGTTATGATTATTATTGGTTTTTATACCGACCAAAAGAAAATCCAACAAATCTACTTATTTCAGAAGTCTCTTGTTGCAATCAACATCACCACTGATACTTAAACTCTAGCTATATCAAGCTTATATCACAGATAGTGATTCTATATCTCCTCATCCCAACACAATTACAGAACGAACTAGACAATCAGTACATATGTCACTGAAATGGATACCATGACTGATCGCGTGAGAAATGCATTAAGTGCAATCAATTACATTTGTGATCAGGAATGGTATTTCGGATGCAGAAGAGTAGATAGGAAATAAGAGGAGGATGTAAAGACAAATTAAAATATTAAAGAAATAATTGTAAATAGTTTTATTAAATATTGATTGTAAAGTCGCATTTGTAAGTGATGAAATTAAATAATCTAAATAAAGGTTGAAATGGTCCCTTAGGAGCGTTATGCTTCGTTTTGCTTTATTAAATAATAAGTTCCCATATGATACATAGTTCATAATATTATACCAACACTATGCCCAGTAAAACACTATAAACCCTTATAAACATCGTTGTTTGTTCAAGTTCTTGATCACTTGACTTATCCTACTCGCCTTCGTTGACCCCGAGTAACCAAGAGCTTTAATCACCCACCAGCCAAATCTAACACCCTCTTTCGAAAGGTTACCTATCGTTGGTTATACTAGATTCTGAATTGTGGAACAGTTTTCCGATCACGACACTATATTCATATGA
Source organism: Cetraspora pellucida (assembly GCA_910591915.1). Classification (NCBI taxonomy): domain Eukaryota; kingdom Fungi; phylum Glomeromycota; class Glomeromycetes; order Diversisporales; family Gigasporaceae; genus Cetraspora; species Cetraspora pellucida. The sequence goes on along the minus strand of CAJVQA010006853.1, from coordinate 6,160 downwards.
TTGTTTAATATTATGTAGATATAATAAATTGTAGAAATTCAATATTAGCGGAGATAGTAAAAAAGTCCACTGTTCAATTACTTTTCACCAACCTGGTATAAATTTTTTACTTATTGGAGGATTAGTAGAGCCAAACGCTTATATGTCAGACTCCGAGTTTTATGCTCTATCCAAGTTCGTCGTTTATTGAAGGGTCTAATACACTTTCTTATAATTATCATGTACATAATTACTATGTTCGCGGGTTTTATCATGAGGGGCTAATTTTCGTAGATCATCTCATCATATAAAGTCTTACTAAAGTAACGATTTTCCGTCACAAGAATGAAACTGTAGGGGTTACAACATAAAAATCACCTTCGGCTCTACAATTTACCAAAGTAATTTGGTAATTGGCAAGGAATTCGGAAGTTAGATGAGAGGTATATTTGAGCGTTTCAATTTGGCAAATATGTATAAATATAAAATTTGCAATATATTAAACTTGATAAATAACAGTCTTTTCAAAAAGTTTATATCACTAATCTATTTTATTTATAATTTATTTATTATTCTAAAGACAGATACGTACTGCCAGTAAAGTAAAATAGTAATACGTGAACTTTATAAGAGATTAAGATTAGAGATCTTTTTAAATGCACGCATAGGGACCAACCTTTTAACAACAGGTATTAGAGAACAATAGGGAAAACTGAAGATCAGAGATATATTTGGGCCAGAAATTGAGTGTATTTAGAGAGGTTGTGTGTTTAGAAAGTGCGTTCTTAGGGAAGTCTACCTGTATTTCTGTATTTAGAATTAAGGTTATAATTCGGTGTTATTAGTTATTGATATTATATATAATTAAAAAAAATTTTTATACCCTATATTATAGGTTTTAGCTTTTGATTTGGAGCTTTTTATTTCTTTTATTATTAATTTTTAAAATTTTTTTTTTAATTCGTACGAGATGATGGTCTTAAGTTTAAAGTTACTAAGATTTCGTAGTTAAATATTTAAACTGCATGAATAAATGCATTGCTATTAAATCTTACGAATGATTTTGATTAACCAATAATATTTTTCCATGTGACGGGTGATTTACAAAAATCACATGAAGCCCGTTCGCTATGTTAATTAATTATATTCACTATGTACACTATGTGGACATATTCAACAAGCGAATTATGTTCCATATGTATGTGAAACACGTTCACTACATACAAAATGTACACTATGTTAACTATCGCTATGTACAAAATGTACACTATTGTGAGCCACAGGACTGTAATCGTGATCGGTGTGGCGTAGAACGAATTAACGGCTAATGTTGATCATCCACCTAAAATGTAATGGCATTATACATTGTATTCGTTGTATACTCTGCATCGGGTTTTTAACGGATATGTAATATATCACGGATAAGATGTATAATTTATTCTAAGTAAATGTAAGTATATAATAAAGGCGTTTCGCCCTAGAAAAAATAATCATTCATGATTCAATAACTTTGTATCTCAATATATAATTACATAATTCCCTACGTTATAATTAAATACTTACATCCTGATCTAAGTGGCATAAGTAGTACGATCTCGTTCTTGTAATCTTGCTTTCTTAATAAATGTAAAGTATACCGTTACTCTGTCCGGTTGATTCTCGATGTATTGAGGACTACCGTGGTTGTTTTCCAACTCTCCCAACGTACTGTGAACAGTTGTGGTTATTGTATTCTGGTTTGAGGTCCAAGAAGAAGGTCCCGGTCGTGGTTTAGTTAAAATAATTGAGAATATAAAGTATAAGCATTATTGTATATTATCAGAAGCTAATCGGCACAACAACGAATAGAAGAAATGCAAAGAATTGTCGCTTCGAGTTGATGTCGCATAATGTCACTCAAAAGTTTGATGAGGTGGTTATGCTTTGGCACAGGTTAAGGCAGCTTTTAATCATGTTACCAGATAAGGACAGGATCTTCAAAGAGCGGTTATTATTTAGTTGGTAAAAGGATCCTTTATTAACAAAATGATTATGTAGGGGCACACACTCCGTTTTACAAGAGGGAAAATTTCACCTTCATTTATAACAAAATTGCCCTAAGAGGAGCACATGTAACCTTTCTTCCTTATTTTCATTGAATTTCACCTTGTTTCACTTTATTTGAGTTAACTTTTTTTAACCCTTCCAACATAGCCTTTCATCTTTCATGGTCTAAACAGAACAAAAGAGAAATGTTTCAGTGCCACTTTTCCCGTGGTAAAATCCCAACATTGTTACCACAATCGCACTCTATTTTGCCACTGCTTACACTTATCTCAAATAGGGTAAAATTGAGTCAACGTCCATTCCCAGCCATCACTGTGCGAACAGATAAGCCTTGATCAACCTTTCCTTTATTGGGTGTGGCTTCCACGTTGAGGCTTGATGTACGATCTTTCTTCAATCGATCGAGGTCTGGCGCATATGAACTACCCCAGTGGCACCGACAGATTTTCACTGATCGACAATTTTTTAAAGCCATAAAACAGTACATTAGAGTCAGGTTTATAATCATAACGATACATGTCTTATACTAAAATTTTGCAAGGAAATTTTTTTACTAAAGCGCAGAAGATGGTTACATAGGCGAAATTTTGAGTTATGGTGGTTTTTTTAAAAAATGTTAGTTTTTTGTTTTGATTTCACGTTACACCTGATCTTGTAATCTAATTGGTCAATCGCTGTCGATCAGTGAAAATCTGTCGGTGCCACTGGGGTACTTGGCGCATATGTTTCAGGTGGATCGTCATGCGTACTACCGATTTGGTAATGAGGCTAATGAGGCCACTATGATGATCCTTTTTTATAAGTTGGCTGGCGTACGATTTTACCTATGACTGTATTATTCGGTTTCCTATACAAGTTAACCCCACTCGCCAAATAAAACTGCCTCTTATCGACTAACGCTAAGCCCGTTCGAAGGTTACACGACATCCTAGATTGTGGAGCGACTGACTCGCCGTTTAGGGTTGTCACTATGTTCACTATCGCTATCCATATTTGGTAGATTCGACACAAGCCACCTTAACACATTGGACATAAGTCAAATTCAGTAACGGCTTATTTTAAGTTTCAGCCACATGCATAAAACAGATCTTATTAAGTACATATTATTCTTGGGGTATCATTCTATGCCCCCCACTCTATTGAAATTGATAATTTAAGAAATTTATTTTTAATCGGCTACTAATTTATGCATGGAGATTGAGGTTTTTAATTTCCTGCACCGTATGACATTACGGTATTACAGCATATAACGTTAATATTTATGGCAATCCGGTACTACACCGTAATTAACTTTATCATTAGTAAATGTCACAATGCTGACCAACTATAGAAAGATCTCAAAATCTCATAAACATCTAATAAACATCTAATCATATTAAGAAAATAATATAAAACACTTGTTTCTTTTGTAGGTATTTATTTTCGCTAAAAATGGATTCTGGTTCTAAATATAAAAAAAATACAAAATGTTTATAGTATGAGTAACAGAAATTTGTAAGTTTTATAGTGTTAATGATAAAACTACAATAATCAAATCAAACAAGAAAAATCGTATGTAGGTCAAGAGAGATAGGCAAAAAACAAGGCTACTGTATTGTGTTCATGTGTTAAATAAAAATCTCGGTCTCACATAGAGAACAACAAAATTTCGTTATTATTGTTTTTTTGGAGAAACAAAAAAACTGGCCAAATTGTAAAATGGTGTAATATAGCTTCTTTTTAAATTAAGCGTCTAAATATTAGGTTATTGAAAAAAATATATATAGACAAATTAGAATTGTATATTTAGCGACTTCATTCTGTTTGAAGTCTCACAATGAGAACTCATTGACAAAAAATCGCTGTTAAAACATCCTAGTTTTAGTATTTATAATGATTTTTGGCTTGCGTATACATGTAAAGAATGCCAAAAAAATAACTATTTTTAGTATTTATAATGATTTTTGGCTTGCGTATACATGTAAAGAATGCCAAAAAATAACTATTTTTAGTATTTATAATGATTTTTGGCTTGCGTATACATGTAAAGAATACCAAAACTTTAAAATTTTCAAAAATTTCAAAATCACATAAAATGGTTAAAAATTTTCTCAAATCTTCAATTTCTTTACCGGATCAACGATCAATATGTCGGCTTATCAGGAAACACTCAAAAAAATCTTTGGACCTTCGAAATCTACTACCCCTTCAACATTCACTGTGGTATAATAGCTAGTTATACTTTTTTCATATATAATTCTTATATAAAATGTAAAAAAAGTTTTTTAATGGCTTTTATGTAATTTAACATTTTGAACTAGTTTAACCAAGAAGATTTAGTTGAAGCCGCTAAACTCACAAAGGTTTATTATGTCAAAGCCAATAGTAACTCAATTCAAGCAGCACTTGACCAAGCTGTCGAAGATTGTAAAACAAAGGATGTAGATATGGTTCATTACGCTGTAATGACTTTTATTTCTCATTATCCCGAAGCTAGAAACCAAGGACTTCGAGTTCCATCTTTGGCCGCTCGTCATCCAAACCTTTTTGCTCAAATTGGAACGGCTCCAGGTGATGAAAAACTTCTTGATTATTGGCGTGAAGATCCTAATTTGAATGAACATCATGAGCATTGGCATATTTTATACACTAATGTACCAAAGCCTGAGCCAACTAAACCTGACGAGACTTATATGAAAGATCGATTCGGTGAACTTTTTATTCATATGCATAGACAAATGAATGCTAGGTGATTTTTATTTCTCATGAATAAGTGCACCTTTAGTTACGATTTTATTAAAATTACTTATAATAACTATTATTAAAATGATTTAGATATATTGCTGAACGTCTTAGTATTGGTTTAGATGTTACAAAACCTTTGGAAGATTATAATGAGATTATTCCGGAGGGTTATACTCCTCCAATAAACTTAAAATCTCGAAGGAGTCCTACTTATGCCGCTCGTTCTACTGGTAAACAAATGATTTTGAGTGATGCTAGTAAGCATTTAATTTTTACTTTTTTTATATTTTTTTTATGTAACCATGTTTTAATATTTATAAAATATTAATATTTCACTTATATATCTTTAGTGTTGAATACGCAAAACGGTGATGATCTTACTGTAGCTAAAGTGTCAAAAGCCCGTGATCTTATTAAAAAATCTATTGAAACCGTAACACCACAAAATGGTGGTTACTTTTTGGACGAAAATAATAAACAAATTGAACCAATTGTTGCTGATAAGCTGGGTCTTGCAATTGAATCTGGTCTTAAAGGCAGATACGCAAACCTTAACATGTATACTCCTTTTCATATGGCTGGACATATAATATTAGGGAATCTTACAGATCCGGGCCGTAAGTATCAAAAATGCATTATTATTATTATAAATATAAATTTATTTTCTGAAAATTTTTTGCTCATTTAACCTATTTTAGAGAATGGCAAAGGTGTAATGGGTGATGTTCGTGTTGCGTGCCGAGATCCAATTTTCTGGAGATGGCATAGACATGTTGATCAAATCTATCGACGTTATCAAGAAAGACTAGGTCTAAATCATTTTGACGACTCCCCACCCGTAAAGATTTCATCTGCAGATATTTCTCTCGCTTTCAAAGAAAATATAGCAAAAGATATAAAAAATCTCAAACAATTAGTGGACCCCACACAAGATGAAACTGTAACGAAATGGGGTCAATCCCATTTTGGTTCTTATTCTACCACTGAATTACAAACTAAGATGGCAAAAAGGAATTTTACTTGGACTGAAGATGATGAATCTACCCAAGAAATTCAATACATTTTTCCAAAAGAATGGTATGATTTATTATGTTCTTGATTTTCTTTTAATTTATTCTCTTTATTAATCTTCTTTCTTCATGAATAAACTCAGGTATTATTTCTTCCGTGTTGAAAATACTTCTAATCAGGTAAATATTATTTTATCTCATTAAATAGGCTATTTAATTTTATATAATTTTACATAATTTTACCTAATTCTATATAATTTTATATAATTTGTAATTTTAATCTTATTTCTTATATTTATTGTCCTCTAGAACATCACTGTCACTTTCCGTGTCTTCATTGCTCCTATTCAACGATGTAATGAATTTAACGATTGGATCGAAATGGATAAATTCAAACAAGT